>JARHVA010004186.1:1382500-1390000 GCA_037957365.1 Torreya grandis
TGATTATTATAAATTAATTGAATCCATGCATTAGGGCACTCAAATCTTAAAAATTATTAAGTTAATTCTTGAATTACTAACTACACCTATGAAAAGCAATGAAAAAGTTGTGAAATTTCTTGCTAAAATTAAGAACAGTATATCTCAGTTAGATGGTTGTCACTGTAATTTGTTTCAAGATAAACTAATTTATTATATCATTTAATTAAGTATTAATTAAAATTTTAGAAATTTTATTTCAATTTCGAATTATAAATATCAAACTGAGCAAGATATCCCAAACTTACCATTTTATCTTCTCTACTAATATAAGAATAGAAAGTTATAACCAATTTTGATTCTAAATAAAATATTTCTTAGGTAATTCTCACCTTCAATAATATTTTTGTTAAAAAAAGAACCAAAAATATAACCCTTATCCTATTTATGGATTTGTAATACCCCTCTTAGGTTCACTAGGGTGCTCTCGATGATGTTTCTCATGTGGATGACACATGAGTGTGTCACTGAGCTTGACATGTGAATGAGATTTTTTGTAGTGAGTGGTTGGTGTTGTTTTTTCCACCTTGTTATGTTGGCTTAGTATTAGGTTCATTGATTCTATTTTAGGATCACCTTGAGATATGCATGTTGACTATTACAATAATTTATATTTTCACATATTAGTCACTTTGGCTTTTAGTGGTTTCCTTATTGATGTATTATTTTTGACAATTTCACCCTATTAAAATTAGTTATGTATTCATTTTTTTATCTTACATGAATTGACTTTAGGGTCATTTTATGCTAAATTGGTCCTAATTAGTTAGCTTATATTTTTCTTGGTATTCAACAACATATCTAGTTTTAGGATGAGAATTATAATTTTGTTATTTTGGTGATTGAGCTCAAATAACATTTATTATTAAATGTGAATAAATTTGTAAATAATTATATACAGATATAAATATATATTAAAATGACATGAGGTTGTTACGTGGATTAAATAAATAGATGTGTATATTGATTCACAATTTAAAACAAATAAATAATTAGTTTTAAATATTACTATTTTTGAATTTATAAGTATCTATATATCAATAAAATCTAGAATAGTACATCTAGTTCTATAACAGACTTACTTTATCCAGTTCTCTAGTGTTCTCAATATATTAATTAATTTAATCAAATAAAGGCAAAAATAATGACTAACCTATTGTGGATAATAATACTAATAATAATAATTAAAAGAAAAGAAAAAAAGTGAAACCCTAACCTTAAATGAAAACAATAAAATAATACAAGTCTCTCTATTTAAAATGCAACAAAAAGGGAAGAGAATCATTTTGCAAGTGTGGCCACGGGAGAAGATGAAGAAAGATGGAGGAGGAAAAATAGAGGATGTAGCTTCACTTTAGGTAAGGGGTTTATTTCTCCTTAAATCTCTAAATAGATAAATCTTATATTGAATAGAAATTAAATTATATATATATATATATATATATATATATATATATATATATATGATTTTCTTTAAAATATATATGTAATCAAAACCTAGTTTTCTTAAAACCCATTTGATTAATTCTCATTTGTCTTGCCTTATTGAAAATATTGAGTTTTTATTTTTAATATATATATATATATATATATATATATATATATAAACACACACATACATATATAGGGTTTACATTTTTAAAATTTTATTTATTTATAAAAAAATAATAGTAAAAATAAATTTGTTATTATTTTTTTGGGGGGAGGGGGTAGTTGGGCCATCCATGTCGATGGAAGGGGGAAGGCCCCTACCCTACCAGCAGACTTGGCTAGTAGCCATGGCCTATCAATGATGAGCCATCAGTTGTTGAGAGCATACCCTAATTAGGGTTTTACATAAAAACTTAAAAAAATAATAAATATTAATAAATAAAAATATATATCTAAATACTATAAAAAATATATGTATCAGATCTTTTTTATCTCTCTCTTTGTGTGTCTATATAATAAATACATTTATTAAAGTTTTAATTTTAATATTTAATTTTATATAATGGGAGGGGAGGGAGTAGCCAATCGGCTGACCTCCGTAGCGTGAATCTGTATGCTGATGGCCACGGCTACCAGCCATGGGCCGTCAACCACAAACCCTAAACTATGGTAAATAAAAACATATAATTTTTTTAAAAAATAATACAAAATAAATATATATATATATATATATATATATATATATATATATATATATATATAAAGGAGTAATCATTAATAAAAATAATATATTTAATACCAAATAGTTTTATATCTCCAAGTGTATATTATATATGCAAAATAATAAGGATTTATTTTGTCATTATTATATTAAAAATTAATTTTATATATATATATATATATATATATATGGGACAATATTTTATGTTATGTACCATTAATTAAAAATATATTATTAAACTTGTTTCTAAAAATCAAATTTCACATCTATAGATATATAAATATGTGAAATAATGTTTTATATGATTGTAGGTAATTTTATATTAATATTAATGGATATTTATACGTATAATACATATCTATATATTTATATTTGGAATATTTTTAAAGCCTATATTCATAGATTTATTGTCAATTTTGTTTTGTGATATTATTAGGTTTTAGTTTATAAAGCATATATAAATGTATAAATAAAGTAGTTTAAATTTTTTGGTGAGAAGTGGGATTTTCATGCATGTGCATGCTTGTTATATACAATGGTCGATATCTATTTTATTTTAAGGTTATATTATGATATCATGATGTCCATCTATGTTAATTAAAGAAGCGAGTTTTGTTCCTCCTCTATTACCATTGGACATGGATTTAAACCATGAGGAACTTAGAAGTTTTATACTCATTGCTAATTACACTAGTACATAAAGTTTAGTAATAATACTTTTGTTTCAATTTTGATGGTTAGTTTTATTGAGGGAACCCATCTAACCATGTTAAAACTAGGTCTTAATCTAATAAATATATAAATGACTTGATATTAAACTTACAATTTGTGATTCTTGTGATCGAAAATTGGCTAGATAATCTTAGTATTATTCTTATTGATATCATATCTAATGAGAGTTTAGAGAGCAATTAGTTATACAGTGCATAGGATTTCTAGATTTGTTTATTTGACTTGATGTGTTTGTGTAATTAGTTGAATTGGTAAATTGTTATTACTAGTGGAATAATAATTGCAATTATTAGATTTTTAGAGTAGACTTTGGGCACTAATAAGATATGTGTCATGTTGATGTTAATTGTATTATTTATTTTTCTCTTTGGGTAGCTTACTAAATTATCATAGGTATGTTGTTATTAGTTGGTAAATTTAATATTTAAAATTATCTATTAATTTAGAAAAACAAAGTGATTTGGGGAGTAGAAATTGCTTGCGCAATGTAAGTTGAACCCTTCCATTTTATTATTTTCATAATGTAGGTTGAGGAGTCCCAGTACAGTAGACTGCAGGGTTATTTTGTAAAGTTTTTAGATAACATTGTTTAGTGGATTAAGTTGTTGTATTGTAATAGTTTCTACCTAAAATATTGCAAAGAAATTTTTTGTAAACCACATGAGAAAAAGGTTATAGGCCTTATTTGTAAGCGTAATCATTTTTTTTTTATAGTGATTATTTTAGTATGTTTACGTTAATTTCAAATGAATTATTAAAACTTGTAATACTTTATTGTTATATTAATATCATTTTTGATTATTGTGTTCCTACAAATGAGTTCTCTATTATTCAATAACTATATAGTTTTTTTGAATCATATAGGATATGGTTTTGGATATGGTTTTATCAAGGTGCCAAGTAATTCAGGAATTAGTGTGCTTAAGTAAAAATAAATTTATATAAACATAGATTTGTAAGATTTAATTCCTTAAATTTTAAATACTTAGTAATTAAATCATGTCAATAAGTTAATTAAATCCATCTTGTGATAAATAAATCAATGTATAATCCATTATTAATCAACACTCAATGATATTGACCACTTGTTGGAAGTAACCAAAGTTGGGGCTTAATAATTCATTCATAATCCTAATTCAAAATATCAAAAGTTTCATGTTATAAACATTCTAGTCTATAATTTTGTTTTCAAATGGTAAAAGAATTTCTGTGAGTTTTAACCTATAGTTTTCCTTCAAGAAATGAATTTTAAAATTATCTAAAGTGGTCTAAATTAGGATCTGAATCTCAATGTGAATTATCTCTAGTTAATATAATTATATTATGGTACCATATTAATTTTTAGCTCAACCAAGCCAAAATGGTACCTCATTTTCAAAAGGCTTTCATAAGAGAATTGTTTTCTACCTTATTGAATCCTCTATGAAGGTACTTTAGAATCAAACCTCAAATGAACTATTATATTTTGGTTTCTTCAAAAATAAAGATTGATTAATAATGTGTTTATCTTCTCATCAAATCATGAGTTTTCATTTTTGGATTTTATTGTCATTTTTTATTTTTATATCCCTTCTCCAAATCAAGATTAATTGGAAATTTTCTATTGCCATGGTTCCATTCTAGGTTGTTTCCATATTAATATATCTAGTATTTGATAGTAGTTTTGTTTATCATCTGGTTTATATAAAATATAATTTAGTTTCACCAAGTTTAATTAATCCTTCTTGTTATGGAGTCTACATTGTGTATCTTTGATGTTGATTTTTATTTATTTATTTATTTAATCATGTGCCTTATTCTTTAGTGTGTTCTATTTTTTGCAAGAAGTTGAAGTATAATTCTAATGTGTTGTGATAGAAAAGTGTTCTAGAATTTAAACCATTTTACAATGAGTGTTGTTTATTTGTTATCATCCCTTCTATAACCACATGTGATTGTCAATTTTTTTTAATGTATTTATTAGTGGTAGTGTGTTTGAATGAGTGTAAGAAAAATTGATATGATTTTATGTGTGCCTAAGATGTAAATTTTGGGCATTACATTTTGGTATCAGAGCTTGGGTTCCATACTAAGAACTCTGGGGATTATATTTGGTATTCATGATGAATTTATGAAACTTATCATCACAATATTTCTCTTTTTGGTTATACTCACTAGAATTGGGATCTTAAATTGATTTGTGTGACCATGATGTTTATACTTGGGTGAAGTTTACTTGAATTTTTAGTTGTCAACTTTGTAGGCATGTCTATACTTTGTGTTAGCATTTTGAATAGTATTTATTGTTTGATATATATTTATTTATATATGATTGAGTTTTAATGATGTATATAAATTATATATTACTTATATATATACTTAGGTGGTATTTTATCTAAATACACTTTGTTAGTATTCTAGTATTTTTGACTAGCATCATTGTAGAGGTGTTATGGAATATTTGTTTTCTATAAGTTATTGCTAAAGTTTGAATACATTCCTATAATAAATTATGTTTGTATATACTATGATTTAAATATAAGTAAAAATGTAAAACCTATCTGGTATGTCTTGCTTTGCTTTTCAACATCCAAACAAATTGTTTACATTTAGTTAATAATTAATTGTGCACATGCTAGCTTAGATTTATCAATTTCCCTGGATATTAAGGTTAGAGTTGTTACATTTACCTTTCATTGACTTTATTTTAAGTATAATTATTGAATATTAATATGACATGTTGTTGATTTTAAGTATAAAACTATGATATTGCCTAAGTAGTTTGGTGATGATAATGTTATTTAGTGATGAATAAATGTTATACATCTATAATAAGTATAGTTATTGATAATATGAATGAAGTAAACTATTGATATTTACAATATTTTTACTACATGTGTATTACATAGATAAATCTTAAAGTTAAAGTAAATGTGTTAAAATGATTCTTACTTAGATCCAAGCATGGATTTATTCAAGTTAACCAATTTTGAAACTGGAAATAGCCTTATGGTGTTTAAATAAAAGTGGTAAGGACAGGACTATTACACATTTATATAGAAGAAGGAATACTTGTTTGAGAGTATTTTAATCCTTAAATACTGATAGATGGCATATGAGTATTAATAATATTAACATAAGAGAATTTATTTTAAATATTTAGGTAATAGTAACCCTAAAAGGTTGTTCCTCCTTGTTGTTCAATAAGCTTGTGATACAGGTACACCTTGATTTAGTAGTATATATGTTAGTTGAATATAGGATATAGTTAGCATTGGTTGTGGTTTCCAAACATTAGTGAATGTCGATGCATTGATTATCTCAGTGATGATTGCATATACTTAATGATATTTCTTGTATTTATAATAAATAGAAAGTTCTTAGTGGTGAGCACTCAAACATACATACAATTTAAAATTTGGTAGAATTTTAGTGAACTATGTTTGACAATGATATTTCCCTATAGATAGATTACTTGGGAGAAGTTACATTTAGAGATATGAGATAATATGTCTACATTGGTATTTATGTGGCATTAGGATGTCATGTGAGAGAGTTGATAGTTGTCATTCTCTTATATTTGTATCAGTTGGTTGACATGGTGGACAATTATGGTCAAATGCCATTAGATACTTTACTTTCACTAGCACTTTTTTGTGATAGGGTTGTTATTCAATATCTTCAATGATCATTAATGATGGATCATAGATAAAATATCCACATGTTACCTTGGGACATTGTATTACTATAAAAAAATAGACTCAGATATTCCTCGTGAGATTTTAATTAAAGTTGTATGTTGAAAATGTCATCCAAGATGACATTGTGGCATCGGTTGGATCGATACGATTTATTTTTTGATATGTTTAACATGGTTAATCTCTATAAATATAACTATTTGGAAATGTTTTGGTTACTTGATAGTCAAAGATGTGAGACAGTATGATTACTTTTGATACTTTTATAGTAGTAGGATGTTGTGTAGGAGAGTTTCTTAGTATATTTGTATGATAACACTATTACATATGATGATGTACAGTTATTGTATTACTTTGTGAGGTGATTTATAGGTGTTTATCTTACCTTTGGAAGGCAATAGACAATGTTACTCATACCTTTGGGAGGTAATTGAGATGCATCATACCTTTGGGAGGTAATTGAGATGCCTCAAACATCTAGGAGGTAATTGGGATGCCTCATATCTCTGGGAGGTAATTAGGATGCCTCTTACCTCTGGGAGGTAATTGAGATGATTTTTATTCCTTCTCCCCTTGGGTGACTTTTAGTGCTTTTAAAAAGCCACATATTATTTGTGATGTGATCTATTTTCACTTATGTTTTGTCAAAATTATTTATATTTAACTGAATTTCATTTTTTAGTTGACTGGAAACCACCATTTTATTTTATTATTTTTAATTTTTTTTCCAACGACTAATCATGGACATTGTTTTTGAAATTTATTTTGGATTTTTGGGTTTATCTTTTTCCTTTGAGACTACTTAGTCTCATTTTTATTAGTTTTACCCTTACATGATCAGTTGATTCTCTTATATATTCATTTTGATGATTGTTGGTGTTGGTTTCATATATGTTCATA
>JARHVA010004186.1:1395000-1515000 GCA_037957365.1 Torreya grandis
TAGTATTGACCATTTGTTGGAAATAACTGAAGGTAAGGCTTAATAATTCATTCATAATCCTAATTCAAAATATCAAAAGTTTCATAATGTTGTTTTCAAATGGTAAAATGATTTTGTAATGAAATTACTTAGATATTTGCATAGAATTATTTTATATTGCATATAATAAGAAAATATGAGAGATTACACAGCAATAATTGATAGCTGAATAGAGTACTAGATAATACAGCAAAGCCACTTGAGGGGGCAGCCTCCACAATAATGCACTAATAGTAGAATACTTAACATGATGATTAAATACTAACCACTAACTTCTATATATAGTATACTTAGCCAAAGTTATTCCATAGGCTGACCTATCTAATAACATAGAGAAATGTAACAAGGAAATAAAAGAGGTATGTAAACCACAAGTTAGCCACACATATCCCTAGACACACCAATGGTTAAGGTATAACAAGCCATTCTCTTTAAAAAAAACAATGTCCTCAACATTATGGCAACTTTTTATACTACTAAAAAAATGCTTCATCCTCCCAAGTGGCATCTTCACATGGAAAATTCTTCCATTTGATTAGGTATTTTTTAATTCCTCTAGAATGTAGTTGATTGGTGCTCCTTTGAAGGATCGCTTCAGGATCAAGAACAACTCTACCTTCCTCATCCATTTTTAGTAATTATATTTTAATGGTAACTCTATGTCCAATGACTTTCTTTAGGCATGATACATGAAATAATGGATGTATGCAAGTGGATGAAGGAAAATCTAACTTGTAGGCCACACTGCTAATTTTTTCCAAGATCTTATAAGGCCCATAATACGTAGGGGATATCTTGTTATAATTTTTTAATTGTTTTAATGACATATATTTATATGGTTATAATTTTACAAATATCCAATCACTAATTTTAAAATTTCTCTCACTTCTATGTTGATCTGCTTGTTGCTTCATGCATTTCTGGGCCATAGCTAAAATTTCATGCAAAATTGCAAGGACCTCCTATTGATAGTGAATATGTTCTTAAACTTCATGAACCTTAGGATGGACCTTCAAGTTTGAATTGATGAATGGAGTGTGGTATCCATATAGTTCCACAAAAGGAGACATTTTGGAATAACTCTAAATAGAATTATTATACCACCATTCAAAAGTGGTAACCAATGAACCCATTTATCCTATTTATCAAAAATAAAACAACAAAAATATCCTTTCAGACATTTGTTGACTACCTTAGTTTATCTATAATATGAAGGATGATAGGATGAACTATGAGCCAATTGGGTTCCTAAACATATAAATAACTTAGTCCAATATTTACTAGTAAAAATGGGATCTCAATCACTAATAACGATCTTAGGGGTCCCATGCAGTTTTTGAACTATATTGAGAAAAGCAAAAGTTACTGTACTAGCAAGAAATGGCTAGGATGATGAATAAAATTGAGCATACTTCTAAGATGATATACAAAAACCATGATAACATTTTGACCATCAGATCTTGGTAACCTTGTAATGAAATACATATATACCTCTTCCCAATGCTAGATAAGAATAGATAAATGTTGTAAAAGACCTAGAGTTTTGATGGTTTTGCCTTTGTTTTGTTGACACATCATACATCCAGCCATGTATTTTTGGATATCCCCCTTGAGACCTTAAAAAAATATTTCTTGATTTTGTTATAGGTTTTCAAAAAAAATATTGAATGACCCCCAATTGGATTTGCATGAAGTTCTTGAAGGAATTTTTGTTTAAAAAGAGAATTCTTACATAGGTACAATATATTTCTATACCATAATTCATTACCTTTCCTTGTGAATTTTTCAAATCCACCTAAACCTTGATGAATATTTTAAATAGAATCATGAGAAATACTATCATGTTCTCATTTTGATTTTGCTTGCTTTAGCTAATCTACTTGTAAAATGGTTATGGCACATAGCAATGCCTCAACTGATTCATCTTTTTTGGATAGTGCATCTACCACCACATTCTCCTTGACTTTTTTGTAGACTATTTCAAAATCATAACCTAACATCTTAGTTACCCATTTATATTGTTCTTCAAATGACAACCTTTGTTCTAAAAAATATTTAAGACTATCATGATCAGTTTTTACTTGAAAGCAATGACCCATCAAATAAGGTCTCCATTGTTTGACTACATGCAAAATGGTAATCATTTCCTTCTCATAGATGGGATTGTGTTTATTGTTACCCTTGAGTTGAAAACTTTCAAATGCTAGTGGTCTGCCTTATTACATGAGTACAACACCCATATCATACCCAGATGTATAACATGCAACCACAAAAGTCTTAGAAAAATTAGGAGTGGCCAATACTAGAGCAGTGCACATAGCCTATTTTAATTATTCAAATTTTCATGTAGATACATCATTATATTAAAAGGAGTATTTGTTTAACAAAGAGGTAAGTGGGGTTATAATACTACCATAATTTTTGACAAATATATGATAATAACCAGTAATCCCCAAAAATCCCTGAAGTTGCTTGAGTGTCTTAGGAATTGGCCAGTCCACCATTGCTTGGATTTTTTTAGGATTCACATTCACTCATTTATAATACTTCAAATGACCCAAATATTCAACCTCACCAGCCCCAAAAGTACATTTGGAAGGTTTGGCATATAATTGATTTTATTCCAAAATAGAGAGTACATGTTTCACATGTTGTAAATGGTCTACCCAATTTTTGCTATAAATGAGGATATCATCAAAGAATACCAAAAAAAAATTTCCTCAAAAATGACTTAAAATAGTATTCACCAAACTCTAAAAAGTAGATGGTGCATTTATTAGGCCAAAAGGCATAACCACAAACTCATAATGGCCCTCATGAGTCCTGAAAGTGGTTTTGGGTATGTCGTCATCATAGATCCTGATTTGATGATACCTATAACACAGATCTAACTTGGTAAAATAAATAGCACCATTCAATTTATATAACAAATTATCAATGATAGAAATTATAAACTTATCTTTGATAGTGTACTTGTTGAGTTCTCTATAGTCAATGTACATCTTCCAAGTGTCATCTTTCTTTTTCACAATGACAACTAGTGAAAAGTTTTCTCTTTGGCTATGGTGAATGATTCCTACATCCAAATTGTCTTATACCATATTTTCAATTTCACTTTTTTGGGCATAGGGATACCTGTATGCCCTAATGTTGGGTGGTGTACTACTAGGAATAAGTGTGATAACATGATCATGTGTGTAGCTAGGTACAAGTCCTTTTGGCATATCTCTAAAAACAAAAAAATGAGAATCAATTATTTTTTATAGATTAAGAGGTGGAGATGGATGAGTTGGATGTACTTCTATAGAAAAAAATGAGATACAAATCCCTTAACACCCTTACAAATAATCTTTGTCATTTTATGGGAGCTAACAAGTTAGAGAGATTTAGCCTTTAATCCTCTTAGTTTATATGTAATTTATTCAAAATGAAAATGCATGAATAATTCTTGAAAATTCATCTAAATAGTACCCAAAGTGGTGAGCCATTGGACTCTCAGAATAATATCAGCTCCACAAAATCAAAATAGCAAACATAAGAGAATCCAATAAGTAGTCTCCCATGGCCAACTTAATACTATGATATTGTATTGAATAGATAATAGTACCACCATATATAATCATAAACTAAAATTTTGGAGTTGAATAAATGAAATAGTTCAAATGAGTAACCAACTTGTTGTGGATGAAGTTGTGTGTGCTCCTAGAATCAATCAAGATAGTGACCTTCTATTTTCTAAGGAAACCCATCACCTTAAGAGTTTGGGGAGTACTAATATCTAACATGGTATGACATGAAATAGTAGGCTGAGAGTCTTTAGATTCTTATGTAATAACTTTTTCATCTACATCATGTACTTTTGCATCATCTTCATCATCATCGATACCTTTAATGTAAAATAGCTTCTTTTCAGCACAATGATGGTCTTTACTCCATTTATTATCATAACCATAACAAAACCCTTTGGTTCACTTCTCCTCAATTTCTCATTATATTAATCTAGTGGGTTATGGAAATGATGGTGTTAAAAAATTGCGATCATGACTAGTAGTGAAAGTTTTCCTTTTGACCATCTCTTTTTCTTCTATTATGTGTGTTTTAAGGATAACTTCTGATATAGATGTTGGGTTAAACATTCAAACCTCATATTGGATGATATCTTTGAGGCCACCCAAAAATATATTTATCAAATTTATTTCAGTGATATCTTCCACCCATAAAGAAAGATTATGAAAATGATGAATATAATCCTTCATAGTTCTTATTTTCCATAGCTTAGCTAATTGGCTGAAATAGTTCTCAGAGATATTAATTTAATAATGAGCTATCAACTCCTTAGTAAAAATAATCCATATAATAGGATCACCATTCTTTTTCTTTTGAGGACATAACCAACAATACCAAATGAATTTCTTAGGTTCCATATAAAGGGATGCCACCCTCACCCTATGAGAACTAGGGGTTTGATGCATCTTAAATAAATTTTCAATTTGGGTAATCCAAGAGAGAGGATCCTTAACATCAAACTTATGCATGTTCATTTTTGGAAACATTAGTTTCATACCAGCATGGGATTTGTTAAGAGGAGGACATGAATGTTGTAGTGGAGGGTTGTTGGGCTGAAACTAAGATATGAGGGTAGCCAATTGTGTAGTGATATGTTGTAATTAATTATGAACCCCATTAATCTCTCTATGCATCCCTGAAACATCTTCTTGGACTACAACAAAGTCATTATGCCTCACCAAGTTTTTTATGTCCTCTTGAAGCTCAAAAATCCTCGAATCTAAAGTTCCAAATTCCATGTCATTGGTAGAAAGAATCTTAGGAGTTTTCGGTGCCCCTTTTCTTCTCTAGGTTGAAGGACCTACCATAGACAAACCCTAGGAAGGTTTTGACCCTAAAAAAAAATGTACCAAGAAATGGTATCATTGTTATCACCTTATCAAGATGAATCCAATGATTACCTTTGCACATTAGAGTTAAATTTTTAGTACCAAAAAAGTGTACTGATAGAATATACTATTTCAATTATCTCATTGAGACGAATCCAATGACTGCAAGTGTACAAGGGGAAATAAATATAGACATTTTTTTCTAAATATTTTTTTCAAAAAAGCATTTCAAGCAATACTATGCTGATGAAAAAAAATAATTCTTCTCGAATTTCAAGTTATGTTTTTTTTTGCTTTCACTACTCCCAGAAGCCATGTCTCATCAGATCTAAAAAAAACACTGTAGAAAGCTTGCCCAAATAAAATATATGATACCACTTGTAATGAAATTACTTAGATATTCACAAAAAATGATTTTACATTACATAGAATAATAAAATATGAGAGATTGCATAGCGATAATTGACAACAAAACATAATATTGGATAATATAGAAAAGCCACTTTGAGGGGGCAACCTCCACAATAATGCACCAATAGCAGAATACTTAACATGATAATTAAATACTAACCACTACCTCCTATATATAGTATACTTAGCCAAGGTTATTCCATAGGTTGACCTATTTAAGAACATAGAGAAATGTAAAAAGTAAATAAAAGAGGTATGTAATCCACAAGTCAGACGCACATATCCCTAGACACACCAATGGTTAAGGGCATAACAAATTTTTGAAAGTTTTAACCAATATTTGTCCTTCATAAAATAAATTTTTAAATTATTTAAAGTTGTCTAAATTAGGATCTAAATCTCAATGTCAATTATCTCTAGTTAATATAATTATATTATGGTACCGTATTAATTTTTTAGCTCAACCAAGCCAAAATGGTACATCATTTTTAAAAGGCTTTCATATGGGAATTTTTTTCTACCTTTTTGAATCCTCTACAAAGGTTCTATGGAATCAAACCTTAAATGAATTTTTATATTTTAGTTTCTTCAAAAATGATGATAGATTAATAATGTGTTTATCTTCACAGCAACTCATGAGCTTTTAGTTTTGGATTCTATTATCATTTGTTATTTTTATATCCCTTCTCCACACTAAGATTAATTGGAAGTTTTGTATTTCCATGGTTCCATTATAAGTTATTTATTTATTAATATATCTAGTATGTGATAGTAATTTTCTTTATCATTTGGCTTATATAAAATGTAATTCTATTTTACCAAATTTAATTAATCCTTATTATTATGGAGTATGCATGGTGGACCTTCGATGCTAATTTTTAGTTATTTATTTATTTAACCATGTGCCTTATTCTTTAGTGTGTTCTCCTTTTTTCAATAAGTTGAAGTATAATTATAATGTGTTATGATAAAAAAGTGTTCTATAATTTAAACCATTTTTTAATGAGTGTTGTTTATTTGTTTTCATCCCTTCTATAGCTGAATGGGATTGTCAAATTTTTATGTATTTGTTATTGTTAGTGTGTTTGAATAAAGCGTAATTTTTTTTTTGTGATTTTGTGTGTGCATAAGATGTAAACTTTGGGCATTATAGATTCAAATAGTAACAAAAAATTTGGTAATAAGAATCATAAATGTAAGTTTAATGGAAATTATAACTTGTGTGGTAAATTTGGTCATAGAAGGGGAACCTGTTATAAAAACAATGATAGAGTTAATAATCAAAATTATAAAAATAACAAAGGGGATAAATCTAATCAACATTAGTAGAAGAATAAAAACCCTAATCAAGTTAACAATCAAGATTAAAATGTTATTAATTTATTGCCTACTTCATTTGCTTCAAATGAAAAAGAATGAATTTTAGATAGCAGTGAATCACACCATATAAATTTCTCATCTAATATTTTGTTTAATTATAGAGATATATTTGAAAATATTTACTTAGGAGATAATACATTTTTAAAATCAACTAAGCAAGGAAAGACAAATTTTCAAATGTTGTTATTAATGATTTTTTATATGCACCAAATTTTAAAAAAATACTTATTATCTTTTTTACAACTTACTAATGATAATTTCATTGTAAAATTACTTAAAGATGGATCATTAGAAACCAGTCTAGGTCTTTTATTGTTGAAGGGTTTTAAAAGAATGGTGTATACACTTTCTCTCTTTCTTCTACATGTTTTCTTTCATCACAAAGGAATAAATCTAAATTATGGCATGAAAGATTTGAACATGTTAATTTAATAATTTTAAATGATATGTCTATTAATAATATTATTTTTGGACTTCATTTCATACCTTCTCATCATGAAACTTGTAAGGATTGTTTACGTGGTAAACAACATACTAACTCCTTTCACAAGAATCATGATGCAAATTCCTCACATCATTTAGAATTTTTTCATAGTGATGTTGTAGGACCCATTAAATATGTATTTCCTAATGGTTATTTATATACTATCACCTTTATTTATGTTTACATTATAATGATCTAGTCATTTTTATAAAAAAAAAATCTAATGTGTTGTTTAAATTCAAGGAATTGAAAGCTAGTGTTGAAAATGCATTTGATTTTTCTATTAAGAGAATAAGAAGTGCTAATGGTGGTGAATATATTAGTAAAAAATGTGATTATTTTTAAATTAGGTGGTATTCAAAGGTAATAAACAAATTCCTATTCCCCTTAGCAAAATGATATTACTAAAAGGAAAAACTACATCATTATTGGGATGGCTAGAATAATATTGCATTTATAAATGTTCCTCTTGGTTCTTATGAACTAGAGCCTTGATTACTTATATGCATATTATAAATATATTACCTACTTAATATTTGCATTTTTCTACATCAAAAATACATATATTCTAACAAAATTTCATTTACTTTGATAAAACTATTTTTTTGTTACTTTAGAGATACTAACTATATTGGTAGTGTCTCATCTACATTGTATTTATTAGCAAAATGATTTACTACTGATTCTTATATTACAATAATATATATATATATATATATATATATATATATATATATATATATAATGTTTAGTTTAGTTAGCATTGAAATACATTATATGAATAAATTCATGCTTAATTTGACAAGATGATCATGTCTAGTTATTGAATTTAATTATAAGATCATGCTCAGGTGTTCAGACCTTCTATGTTTCAATTGCTTAGATACTCTCATTTTATTATTTTATCATTTGATTGTTTATGATAACATCCTTATAGGATTCATTTGATAATAAGATATGTTATGAAATGCAACATGTAAATGGAGTTGATATTATTGGCTCTTCATCATTTACATTAATAAATATTATATTCATATGTACTTGAACTTATTTGTTTCAATCTCATATCTATTTGATTAGATGATGGAATTGTATGATAAAATTATCCATATTTGATGTATGAGAGGTTATACCTCAATCTTATATTGACGCATATTAAACTTGAAAAGTTATAATAAAATGCAAATGAAAAAATGAGTTATAGCTAATAGGATATACAATTTTTGTCTAAACTTAGTACCATATTATTAGTAAATTATTGTATGTTCATTGTATGATAGTTTGGGATGTTCATCTTATCAATATTCGATATGTCTAATAATGAATGCATATAATAATTTATGTTTTTCACTATCTTTATAATCAAATTAGTGGACTTGTTTACTTAAAACATGAATTGAATGTTTAAAATGTGTTTTGTCATAGATAAATGTATGTCATCTTTTATCTTTATGTATTTATTTATTGTGATGCTAATCATATTATACTATCATGAATCTATTTTTGGATGTGTTTAAAGTTTTGTGTAGGTGCACTACACCAAAAATTTAAACATATTGAAGTTCATGTGCATTATATCTGAAAGAATGTCCTAAATGGTGATATTGATCTGTAGTTATGTCATATGAATGAATAAGTGGAAGATATCTTCATAAAATCATTTTGTCAGTTTCATGTAATGTTGGGCCTCTCAGAGTTGTAACTGAGGGGGAGTGTGCATGATAATGTCACTTCCTAATGGCCATGTATTTCTTATTCTTATCTATATTTTTTTCAATTGTAAAACATTATAAAGTTTATGTGAAAATTGTGTTATTTTAAATCTCAGATCGAAGTTTTACTTTTGTACCCAATATAGAAAACCATACTTTTTAATGGAGATCCTTATGTTATAAAAGGATCCAAATATTCTTAAATGATTATTCATGAGAAATTGTGAGATGTGGTCTCATAATCATGTTATCCTAAATTTAATTTTGATTAGTTTATGGATTATAATTCCTTTTGTTTTAAAAGGTGGTGTTTGGCATGATGAAGCTTTTTAAATCCTTCAATTTGTGTACATAGTATAATTTCTCTTTCAAGATCACTATGACATTTATCTCCACTTAGTATTAAGGGGGAGTGTTAGATCATTTAATATTAAATGGGTTTAATTAACCCTTACCCTTGGTATTAATTAAATAAATAATAATATATTAATTAACATGAGGTGGAAACCTCATGATAATAAATAATATAGTAATAATTATTTAATTATTACCAAATTTTAATTAAATTATTTTATCAAGATGGATGGATGGACCCATTACTTTTGCAGAGGTCACCTTCCTTGGTTATTTATTATAAATAAGGTTTTAGCCCTATTGTGAAACCATCTAATGAATATGAAATATTAATCATATTCAATCTAAAAGGTTTTTTTGAAGGTTGTTGAAGAAGTGAGGAGGATTTTATGTATTAGGTAAATTGGGTTTCTCAAATATATGAATAATCATGAATTGTGGATTTTTTCACCCTATTGGATGTTTTTCCACCTAATTCTTATGTCTTATTTGCTGATATATGATTATACATTATGTTATTTGCTCTTTCAGTATACTCTAGATCTATCATGTGTGTTCATATTACTAAATGAATTATTTCATGAATTAGGTCGGGAAAGGGGTTAAATGTAAATGTATTATTTATTAGCATTTAAGGTTTTTACTAATGTAAATCATATGTTAGATTAAAGAGCTAAGTTTTCTAAATTAGTGAAATAATATGTAATAAATAACCACTAATGTGTTACATAATTTGACTTGCTTTGAATTCCCAAAACTAGTAATAAATATGTGTAAATAGAGACTTATCTGGAAAATAACTATTGTGGAATATCTAGGTGCTAAAAAATGGGTTAGAAATATATTTGAGTGTCATCAATAAATTCTCTGAGTTAGATTCCCTCTTGGATAGTACTACCCAACTTGGATTCAAAACTAGTTTGGATTCAAAATAGTATTATTTTATAGTGTTCTTTAGCTTATGTAGATAATAAAATTTAATTAAGTGAACCTTAAGAGGGTTACACACTTGAAAATATATCCTTTCAAGATATTTAGGGTAAGGGACACTAGTGCCATGTTAGGACACTAACACCATGTGGCATTAGTGTCCTTAATGTGGAGCTAGTGTCTAGCTAGTAGGATATTGGGCACAAAGGGTAGGATCTGGGAATATATGTCTGAGATTATGTTTTGGCTAACTAAATATATACATACATACATACATACATACATACATACATACATACATATATACATACATATATATATATATATACATATACATATGTATATGTATATATATATATGTATATATATACATACATACATATGTATACACACACACACACACACACACACACACACACACACATAATGGTTGTAAAAAAGTGATAAATACTCTGAGATAGGTTTAGGGATAAGTTAGGAATAGGTCATATTGAGAAACACTCTTAACATTCACATACCAATTTAGCCCATGTAGATGAGTCTAAGTATGTGAAGCTAGGTATATATATGTGAATCATGATCCAAATCATAAACTACAATGAAATTTATATAAAATCAATCATTACTTAAGAGATATCTAAATAAAAATACTATGTTGAATAATATAACTACGTAAAGATGATTAAAGAGATAGGAAAGAGGAAAGGAATGAATACACCTCATTAGGGTATGCAAAAATGCATAAACTTGGTGATAACTTGGGTGTGTCCATGTACATAGGGATCAAATGATTGAAAATATTAGATTGAGATGATAGCTTAAATCCTCATATGTGGGTGGCTCAAGAATTTAAACTAGTTTTGAATCTATTATTATCCACCTATGCTTGGTAGATCATGAGCTATGAATAGCTTGGATAAGACTATAAGTGTGTATAACCCTCTCATGTGGGTGGTTTAATGACTCAAGTATGCTATGACTCCATATATTCCCACCTATGTAATGTAGATGCATCTAAATATAAAATACACAAAGTGCTAAAAATGTTTAAGTATATCTAACTATGTATGTCAGTTTTATGACTCCTTAGTTACATTAGGTGGCTTTAGGCCACTTGTGAATTGAAACCACTATCGATGGAGTAATTAATGAAACTAGTGAAAACTTGGAATACAATGTCAAGTATATATAGTGTAGATAATGACATGGAGTTTTCCATTCCATCTAATCAACATGTGTGCAACTGAGAATATAGAAACAATGTACCATGCACATACCCCAATCGGATATCTAAGTATATTGATTCTAGACTAAGTTGTAATAACCATAATTAAGTATCTAAACTAAATATGCCATTGATGCATGCAAATCTATCATAGGGTTTTTATAGTGTTGAAAACATTACTCATTTAAATATTCAAAGAATATTTTACATGAGTTATTGATTGTGATCTTCCTAAGATCTATGGTGGAGTAGAAAATAAGTTATTTGACTATTTCACAAAATGATCATATAAGTGGTTGTTGGAAGAAACTGTGGTCCTAAAGTTTTATGAAAGATGAAATTTTTTCTTGCTAATTCTAATGAATGATGATAAAAGCCTAAAGTAGCATGAATATCTACAATGAGAAATTAAACTACAGTGATTTGATCAAAAAATGAGATTATAGGTAAGGTAAGGTAGAAAGAAGGATGTTATTATTCATTAGTTTAGACATCTTGATAAAGCTTTAATTTCATAAAAGACATGTAATTAAAAACAACATATGGTAGGAAATTACCAAAAGTGTAGATATTACCATATACCAAACAAATGTTTAAGGATATTTGAAACATATGAAAATTATAAATCAGATTCACGTTAAATATTTACTTAAACAAGAAAATTGTATTTGCACATATTCAAGAAAAGAAATGATATTGAAATGAATATAACAACTTTTATCCAAACTAGTATAAATCTCAAATTAACAACTCTACATTAACACATTCACATATAGAATTTGTAAAGGCAATTTAAATAGAACATCAAACTATAAACTTAAAGAAGCAATAATGATAACAAACAAACAAATAAATATGAGACAATCTTTGAAAAATTCCCTTGTTTGTATTACTTGATCTAAAATTTACACAAAAGTTTTTATCTAAAAACTTCTTCCTCCTTTACAATGATAATACCCCCTTTTATAGGCAGCCTATATGGTATGTTGATTAACCATTATCAAATAATAATTAGTTAAGTGTTAAGGATGGTTATCCTTTTACAAATATTCTAAAAGTAATGAAACTTTTCAAATGTGACTAACATATAAGCCATGTGTGTTACACATTGCACATGCTTTTACAAAATAGTATATCATTTCAAATGATTTACAAGGTTTTGATACAAAATAATATTCTAAGTCAACTCATTTGACTTTGAGATGCCCCTATAGCTAAAACCTTTTGATTTTGTGTCAAAATCTTCATATACTTCTCATATAATTCATTAATCAATCTAAGGTTGATGATTGGTTCCATGCATATCTCTTCTATTTGCCCAATGACATATTTGAAGATTTCATCTATTTTGTCCATGGCTTCCTTGATACTCCTGTAATTTCCATTATTTTCATTTGTTGACAAGATCATATCCAAGATATGTTTATCATCAACCCCTATGGTGCCTTTGCTTCTATCCTTGACCTGTTTGATGAACTCAGAGGCTCACTACTATAATTATCCATCACTTATTAGACCTATTTAGCTAGGGTTGGTTGGATACTTAATCAAACCTCCTAATATCTACTTCATCATATCCACTAATTATTTGAAATATATTGAGAGACCTTCCATGATTTTAGACCTCTTATTCATGTCCCTCACTTTCTCCATCAAGATTATCATATTCATATTCAAGTGTGATAGGTTAACTATTTTAAATTTAGGAATATGATCTTCCATTAGTATCTAGTTAAATTCCTTTAATTTCTTGTCTGAGTCTTGTCATTGGTTAACTTGGTTCATATCAAGGGTATACTATTTTCTCAATATGTGTAGTTTGGACCTTATTGCTTTCAGATAACTAAATGTATCATTAATAGTTATCTCAAAATTATTGACAATATCTACTAGAACTGATAGAATGGGTTGCTCTTATAAATTCTTCTTGTCTTATTTTACCCCCTTTGATTGTGGCTTATAACCTCTCTACCTAAGATTGTGCTAGTTTATGAACATCCTCTTCAAATATGGGATCTTCCCCTAGTCTTTATTTTCCCTTGTAGGTTAAATAAACCAAAGGCTCAACCCTTTGATTTATAACCTCTTGACCTCCTTCCATGACCATTATCTCAATGACTATTTATAAGCTTGTAGAAATTGGATCATATCTGACCCAAACTAAAGATTATCCCATATGTCTAATTGTCATCTCTGTTTGTATGTCAGTTAATTGACTTGGAGTAGAAAGACTATTTTCTTCTTCATCTTGTAATGATAATATCCATGACTTTAGTTCCTATTATGTATGGTTTTTTTTTGTCTTTAATAAAGTCAATAGATGATAAGAAGTAGGTAGCTTCCCATTCTTGGTTCATATATGAACAATTAAGGTATAACTAGTCCATATATTGGGTTATCCTCACTAAACAAGTTGATATCCTTCAAAGGTGGTGTGATGGTAACTTTATATTTCTTTAATTTTGAGACAATTTAAGTCTCAACTTTATTCTTGGGAGGATCAATGAACATTAAGTCTAATGACTTATCTTTTCCTTTTTACTACTCAAATTCCTCAACCTTTTCTTCCTCTACATCATTGTCTAATTATATGTCAGGGAGATTATTCTCAATGTATATTTAATAGATTCTTATGGATCCAAAGCTATCATGTTAACATCTTGTTGAAGTAAGTCTAATTCATCTATTCTATAGGTTTCAATAACTTAGGAGCTTAAATCAAATTCACTTGGTCTTCTTTATCCTAGCCTATGAAATGTTTGTATATCAGTTTGGGGAAGCCTAAAAGGACCTATTATCACCAAATCTTTCATCCTAGAGTAGGTTTTTCAAGCCTCTTCTAGATTTGGGAAACATGTCAAGAATTATAGGTCTTTGGGTGTACCTATGGTGGAAGTGATCCTCTAGATTCAAGGGCAAGTTCCTTGAATATATCTTGAAGTACTTTCACCTATGCTAACTATTTGATTGCAGGGGGAAAGGGATAGAAGTTGAAATAAATAAACCTATTATTAATGGGTGATATACCAATATGTCTTCCACATGACCATTGTAATTCTTTCACAAAGAAACAATGCCTTCACCACTAGCTTAAGAGTCTTAGAATGCACTAGCTTTAGTGTTTCAATATGAAAGTGATGTGCATGAAGACTATCCAAAGTAAGTAAACCCATAGATTACTTGTAGTAAACCCATTTATTACTTGTAGATACTAAGGCTCATTATACATTTAAGATATATTAATACACTTAAATACACTTCATATGTCCTATTAGGCTGAAATTATTTGCATCAAATATGGAAGGACTGAGAGAAAGCAAGTATAGATTGATTTCACTTAGCTATTCACTATACATCTCTTCACACACTTTAAAAAGATGAGATATGAACTCAAAATAGATTTCATTTATTTTTCTAAGGTACATTAAAATGTCAAAACTAGTATGGCTTCATCATACATGGTGTGTTATTTTTTTTACAAAGGCTAAAATGGTAGGTATTTATAGAATTAAAGAAGGAAGCAAGGAAAAACAAGTCCAAAGGTCATTGTGCCACATGTCAAGGCATTAAAACCAATTAAATTGTATGATAATGGAGTGATAAATAGACCATATATATTTTGATAGGACAAATGGTCCTCCAAAGCATGGAACTTCATGAAATGTGGCATAGGGAACTGTTTGCTTGTTCACAAAAATGTTCTCATCATGGATCATCTCTCAAGAATTTAAAATTGAATTAGGATAGTTGAAACATATGTACTATCTAAGGGTGGATAAAACATGCTATGATGGTCATGATATGGTCTCCTAACTACTAGTTATATGCTAGACACCTATATTTACCATCTACAACCATTCACTTGTATCTTGGACTTCTTTCTTCACATTTGGTAGTCAATATTCATCTCATATTTTGACTTAGATTTAATGGTGGCATATGAGTCTAAGGTGATTTCTTTGCTAAAAAATCCTTTGATCCTACATGGCTACCTATGCAGTATTCCTTTGCCATATTGTTCATTCCATTTTGAAATATTCCTATCATCAATTGGACATAGCCTCATCTTGTCCATCTACAATCTAGTTGAATTTTCTCTGTCAATCTACTTTGGAGTCTTTCCAATTCAAATTTAAATGTTGGTAATAGATCTATGACCTAGGCATCCAATATTATGACATTTCATAACATTGCATGTTTTTTATGAATCCTATTCTCAACATATCTAGTTAATGCTTTCGTGCCACTTGGTAGTCTCACATTAAATCTAGGATCCTTGGCCTTTGACTCACCACACATTTTCTAGCTTAGTTGTTTATTTAAATGTATGCCATTTATCCTAACATATAAGATCAAACACACACTATTGATCTACTTGTTTGGTTAAATTGTGACACTTGGCATGAGTATATTCACTCTTAGGATCCTTTGACTCTTTCACCATCTCTCAAATTGTTAGATATTATCTACATTATTTGATGCACTCTATTAGATATGTGTCCTAATCTTTAAATGTAGATCATTGATCTTATCTGCATGACTTAATGCATTCTGTTATTCTTTGATTTGGTCACTTTTTGACTTTTTGACCCTATTAAACACTCATGTGCCATTGATATTAGCTATATTGAATGTCATTTCACCACCTGTAAAATTTTCATTTTAACTCAAGATATTTTATATATTTTGAATTTAAATTGTTAGTTCCCAAACCCTGAACTTGAAATCCCCATGCACGTCTATATCTTCTAGTTCAACTTTAAATGCTTATATCTTGAGATTGTAGCTCATCAAAACATAAAATTTGTATAGGATGATATTGGTACCAAAATCATCATGTCCATGTATTATTTTTATCCTGAAAGGTTTTCTAAACACACTTTTAAAATGTAAAACTAGACTACCCCATTCATTCTTGTGTGACATGTTATGATGGTCTAACCCCATAGATGACTCAAAATGACATAAGACTAAACTAGATCATGACCAAGGTTATAATTGAATTAAAGTAAATTAAATATACCATAACACACCCTATGACACTATTTTCTACCCCCATATCAAGTCTTGACTATAAGGGTTGACCCATTTTGACTTGTGGTCAAAATGGTCAACATTCTTGGTGATTTCTCAAGGGTGGTATACTTGTTATGCCAAGACCAATTGCCTCATTCTATCCATTAGGATATTTAATAACATTTAAAAATTCTTGCACACAAATTGCCTTTAAAAACACATAAAACACAAGGGAAAGTCACCCAAAATGAGACAAACTCAAAAGAAACACGTGTTCAACTATAACACTTAGGGAACACAATAAAACTAAAAGAAAATACCCACACCTATTATACTATTTACAAAACCTCATATTGAGGTGAAACATATTATCATACCTCAACCAGGGTCAAAAATGGTTCCCCTATAATCTTTATCACTCCATGAAGGTATCCTAGCATGAAGAGCATGCTCATCACCAATCACTTACATATGTAGGTGATCAATAAGCCTATTACCTTTGAATATTATTAGGTATAAAACTAAACTATTTTGGACCTTAATGAATGATATTTATTACTCTCTAAGATCCTTGGTTGGAGCTACAATCCTCTTGATCATTGCCATATCTAATATACATTCTCATACTGTAGATTATGAATGATGACAGTTGCCTCAACATTTATATCTTATCCACAAGATATACTTCATTACTAGGAGTATCAATTTATTATTATTTATTATATAGCCAATATAAACATGGCTCAATACCATTTAGATATCCTAATTATCCTTTAGCCATAATAACTTCTACCTTGACCTTGCTATGTCCATCAAGGACTGTATGATTTTGAATAATAGATTGATGCCCATAATCTTTAACAACATGCCCTTTAATTTCATACTTTATAGAACACCTAACCTACTCATTAGTTTCATAAAAAACACATTATACATATATTTATTTGGAGAAAAAAGAATATTACCAATCTTGTCAAATTCTTGACATGTGGCCTTAAATCTTATCCATAAGCCATCCTCCTCTTCTTCATGAGTGTCATTATCCAGAGCATATTCATCAATAGTATGAATTAAAAAATCATTATTCCCAATATGGTGATCAATTATATTCATCAAATTATGATCATCACCCTCATGAATGATATAGTTTTACTCAGTACCATGAGAATGTTTGACACTTACCTCAGCTCCTTCAAAAGGCTCTGCATGCATGATGTAAGTTTCAAGATCAATTTGATCAAATTATGCATAAGTATTGTGCCTATATTCATCTACACCATACTAATCCAAAAATATATTATAAATTCCCTCATTTTTATAAACACCATCATCCACATTATGTTCCTCCTTCTCATGAACAATGCAATTCAAGTTAGAACTAGTTTTAATGTAAGGTTCAATGTGAAACCTTTTAAGAGGCTGAGTTCTAATGGTCACTCTAACCTCATAAATTATATTAAATTTTGAGAAGGACCAATTATAAAATATATATCCACCAATCTCAGCTATAAGGTTTCTTGACAGGCAAATTTCAAAGTGAGTTAGGAGGTCAATAATAACTATATCTTGAAGGATAGGAAAGCTAAGACAATCATGCAAGAAAATATTCAAGTTTTTTTTTAATCAAGACTATGTTCTTAGTAGGTGAACCATCTAAATTTAGCACTCCTTTTATATGAATCTCATATTTTAGGCCGAACTTATTAGTTACAACTTTGGACATGACTGAGGTGGAGGCTCCACTATCAACTATGCAATTGTGAACCAATTTATCACCCACTATGAGAGTGAGGTGAAATGTTTGAGGTTTTTCAATCCTAGTAAATGGTTAAAACATAGTGTTATGATAATTTTAAAGGAAAACATGACTATTAACTTGATTTGAAGATGAAGGATTATTAGGAATAGTGGATAATTGATTTTGTAACAACTCTTTTTGGATAGGAATATGAAGGATATCCTACAAGGAGATAGATGCTTTGGCACTTTTGAAGGAATCCAATATGTTTAGAGAATTAGTACTCACCTTTTATTGAGTCTTTTGATGTAAATAATTTATTTTAGCTTGAGGAATAGAGTCACCTTTAACATAGCTTACCACATTTTAATTTGATGGACGTGTAGGAGCTTTTAGCATTATCACACTTGCAACCATGCGTTACTACCTTGCAAGAGGATTGGATGAGCCCATGGGAATTCTAATGCCACATCCTAGATCCTTCCTCTTAGTTTTGGTATTTTCTTAAATAGAGGATCCTTGAGTGAGTATAAAATTGTCTTCCACCAAGAAGTTGGTGAAGCTTTCTCCTTGAGGCTACCAACCCTCATTAACTTGCATCATCACTTCATTTTCAACTAATAGGAGGGGAGTAAATCCTCCTTGATAAATAAGAGATTACTATTTATTATCATTAGCATCCATAAATTGGCCTTATTACCAATTTTCTCCTTGTACCAAGTTTTTATACACAAGTATCATCTCTCTTTCATTGGTGGTGGAGTTAGGATTGTACACATTAGAAAGTTATTTAGAGTTAGGCTACCATTAACCTTTTCCTCTTCCAAATTTTTGAACATATTATTGTTGATAGGGGTAAGGATTTTGATAGGCACCTAGTTGTATGTTATATTGCCTATTTTTTTCTCTTAGTATTTAAATTTCTACATATTTCTACATGACATTATCTTCCTTCTTAGGAGAAACTCTAGGCTTGGTGTTAGCATTAGGAATTTGGGCTACATCTGAACTGTTAGCATAAGTATAAGATAATAGAGGCATAGAAACCTTAGGAGGAAACCTTAAAACTTAGATGAGACTATTTTCATTTTTTATCTAAAGTTAATATTATTCAAAAATATTTGAACCACCCATGGATTGAATCATGATAATAGTAAGTTGGGAAGACAAAACTAGCAAGTGGCCTCATGAGTTGCTTTCTTAGGGCCTCTTTTGATCACATTAAGCTGATGTATAAGAGAGGCATGTCCACATTCATCTTCATATCTAAAAGTCAAAAACACTCTAAAATCTTCCCATGATGTGATACATCCACCTTATAGAGTCCTATACCAATCAATAAATTTCCCTCTAAGGGACATGGGAAGGATCCTAATGGTAATTTTATCTTTAGTAACATTATGGAAACTACAAAACATGGAAACATCCCTATTGTGTTCACTAGCTATAACATGACTCTTACCATTGAATGTAGGCACACCTTTTGTGGAATTAGGGGGAATGTTATCATAGACCTAAAAATGGATTGGATGAGTGTTTGGGTTTTATTCAAATCATGGGTGTTCTCTTATGGATAAGATGAATATTGAAGGTAGGGAAAACATGAGGCCTCTCCATATTTTCCTTAAAATATTCAATTTCCTCAATCTCTTCTTCTCTAGAAAAATCTATTGGTTATTCAAAGGTCATATTAGGATGAGGGTATTGAAATTCAAGAGGAAGATCAGTCTAAATGGGTGGATTAATGGGGCTAAATACTCTACTAGATGATGACCTAGCGAGAAATATGACTTATAAAATCATGTTTATGACAAATTAATGGTCTTGAACTAGATTTACCTTGATGGAGTCACCAAATTATGAGTATCACACCAATTTATAGATAATGTTTTCAAGACCAATATTCACCTTGAAAAGTTATCTTGAAGACAATGGGTCTTACTAGTCATGCTAGAATTATTGTCACCAAATCTTATACATTAGAAGAGGGTGTTCAAGCCTTTTATAAATTTGGTCAACATGGGAACACTTCCAAGTATGTGGGTGTACCTATGGTGTAAGTGAGCCTTTAGATTTAGGGGCTATCTCCCTGAATATATCTTGAAGTGCTTTCACCTATGCTAATTATTTTATTATGAGGGGAAAGGTATATAAGTTGCATGAAATAAACATATTATAAAAGGGTGATGCAACAAAATATCTTCCACATGACCATTCTAATTCTTTCAAAAAGAAATAATGCCTACAACACTAGCCTAAGATTCCTAGAATGCACTGGCATTAGTGTTTCAATAAGAAGGTGATGTGCATGAATACTATACAAGGTAAGTAAAACCATAGATCATTCACAGATACTAAGGCTTATTATACACTTAAAGCATACTCATACACTTTTTATGACCTACTAGGCTGAAATTATTTGCATCAAAGATGGAAGGACTGAGAGAAAGTAAGGATAGATTGATATCACTTAGCTATTCACTATACATATCTTCACACACTAAAAAAAGATGAGATATGAACTCAAAATATATTTTATTTATTAATCTAAGGAAAATTACAATATCAAAACTAGTAGGGCTTCACCATACATGGTGTCTTCATTTTTTACAAAGGCCAAAATGGTAGCTACTTGTAGAATTGGAGAAAGAAACAAGGAAAAATAAGTCCAAAGGTCACTATAACACATGTCAAGGCATGAAAACTTACTACATTGTAGGATAATGGAGGGAGAAATAGACCATGCAAATTTTGATAGAATAAATGGTCCTCAAAAACATAAAACTTTATGAAATGTGGCATAGGTTCTCTCCTTGTTTGTTTAGGAGACTATTTTCATCATGGATCATCTCTCAAGAATTTGAAACTAAATTAGGATAGTTGAAACCTATTTACTATTTGAGGGAAGTTGAAACATGCTATGATAGTCATAATAAGTTTTCCCAATTTCTAGCTATCTTCTAGACACCTTAATTTATCATCTACAATCTTTCATTTGTCTTCTGGACTTCATTTTTTACATTTGGGAATCATTGTTCATCTCAGATTTCAATTGAGATTTAATGATGGTTTATGAGTTTGTCTTGCTTGATTTCCTATAGAATATTTTAATCCTACATGTCTATCAATGTGTCATTTCCTTTTCATGTTGTTCATTCCATTTTAAAATATACCTATCATCATTTAAAAACATAGCCTCATCTTATCCATCTAGAATCTAGTTGAATTTTCTCTATTAATCTCCTCTAGAGTATCTTTGATTCAACTTTTGATGTCAACCATTGATCTGTGACCTAGGCATCTAATATTATGACATTTGGAAGCATTGTGTGATTTTTGTGGATCTTATTGGTACCCCATCTAGCCAATACTTTCATGCTACTTATTAGTCTCACATTCAATATAGGTTCCTTGACCTTTGAATCAATGCATAATGTTGATCTAATTTATTCATTCAAAGGTATGCCATTGATTTTAGCCTATAAGATCAAATGCACACCATTGATCTTATTATTTAGTTAAATTATGACACTTGGCATGAGTGTATTCACTCTTAAGACATTTTTAATATTTAACCCTCACTCATACTATTAGAACTTATCTACATGATTTTATTCACTCTACTAGATCTGGGTCCTAGTCTTTAAATGTGGATCATCGATCTTATCTGCATGACTAAATGCATATCATTAATCTTTGATCTAGTCACTTTTTAACTTGTTGGCCCTATTAAGTACCTATGTGTTGTTGATATTAACTTAATTAAACTCTATTTTACACTTGGAAACTTTGCATTGAAACTCAAGATCTTTTAGATATTTTGAAGTTAAACGGTTAGTTCTTGAAGCCTAAAGTTAACATCCCTATGCATGTCTATCTCTTCTAGTTTAAATTTAAATGATTATATCTTGAGATAGTAAGCTCATAAAGACACAAAATTTTTAGAAGATGATATTGGAACCAAAATCATCATTTTTATGTATTCATTTTGGCCTAAAAGGTTTTTTAAGGACACTTGTAGGATGTACAACCAGACTACCACATTCATTCTTGTGTGACATGCCATGATGGTCTAACCCCCTAGATGACTCCAAATGAAACAAGACTAAAATAGATCATGACTAAGGTTATAATGGAGTTAAATGACATAAATTAGACCACAACACCCTATGACACTATGTTATACCCCCATGTCAAGTCCTGACTATAGCGGATTGACCCATTTTGACTTGTGGTCAAAATGCTCAACAAGACCAACATATATCAAATGATATTATTTGGAACCATGTTTCCGCCTATCTTCCATATTTTGATCTCTAAAAACAATATAGATTTATGCTTTATATTATGTTCTTTTTTCCTTCTAGAAACTTAGTAATAAGTGGGTGGCTTAGTGTACACAAAGTCAAATGCACTAGGTTCATGCCCATAAGGCACAACTAGAATACCTTTGATCTTCAAATGTCCTTTTACTCTACCATAGTGATCCCACTATTTATGGAATTCTATCTAAAGATTGAAATAAATCATATGTTTTGAAGAAACTTCCATTTTGTCCCATTACCTAAAAATGGTTCTGCCAATTTTCATGGGAAAACTATGGAGAAGTCCCTTCCTCTTTGTCTTAGAAATCCCATCTATTCCATTGAAGACTTGGTATGCAACTTCTTATTATACTAATTTATCTATCACATGTATGAGTAGTTTAAGGGGGAAACTTTGGGTTCCCTTTATTATAATAAAAGAGAAATCAAGATATAACCATATGTCTTCCATTGTTTTAATGTATTTCTTGATTAAAGGACTTACCCTCATCATGGGAAGACCATTGATGGCTTGGCTCAATGCAAGATATGCATAGTCACAAATTAATTAAAAATGGTCCTTATATTTATAAATATGTCATTTAGAATAATATTGGGACAAAATTTGGGTACCATTGGGAGACCACTCTCTTTGGATAGGGATTTTGGTGGTGGCACATAGGGCATCTAATAAATAGGAAATCATGAAGAATTTAGACCTCTTCTTTGTTTTAATCCCATAGATCTACCAACTCAAGGAGATACTAATGATTTCACCTAAATGAGGAACCATCACTTCTTCAATAATGAAATATACCACATTCACCCATATAGGTGCTATATGTGTTGTATGTGCAAATACATATAGCTTGTTTAACATAGTCACAACCATTCTGACTCTAGGTTTGTATTGGCTCATAGGGATTTTCTTATTAGAATCCATAATAACCTTATCACCAACTTCTAACCATTTTTCTAGGATATCCATCATCGTATGATTATGTAACCATGTATTGATGAAGGATATGTCTCTTTATGGCCTAGGTATTTTATAATAAGACTCAAAAGCAATATGGGAGATGTATGTTATTTTATTAAAACTAGGTTCATGAATGAGCATACCCTTGTCAATTTTTGCATCTTTGAAAATAGGACTCAGGATATCAATACAATGTAATACCTCTAATTTAGCAATAGCATAATGGAGTCTTATCATTTAAATTACCTTGATGTCATCATAGAGTCTCTTCACCAATAAAAACTTCTCCTCTTCCTTCTAAAAAATATTATGATTCCCAATGGTTTAGAACAAACTTGAGAAATTACTATCTCCTATATTTTATGAAGGACCCACAATCTCTATCTTTAAATACTCAACCCTCTGTCTCTAATGATAGGTATAATTTGACCACTATTTTTTAAGTAGCTATGTATGTTGCCATTTCTATAATCCTAATTATATTTTCCTCTTGAAAATTATAATTCAACTTTCAGCTCAAAATAGTGAATCTAAGAATAATTTAGGGATTTTACATATGTCTTAGGGATTTTCTAAGTTTTAACTGATATTTAATGGTGGAAAAAAAGTTTTAAATATGTGCTTTGGTGACTTAGATCATATTTGGATCTCATATTTATACCTTATCATGCTCAGGTCCATAAAATATTGCAATCTAACATGTCTGCCTATATGACATCGCTTTACCGTGCTACTTTTTTTTTTTAAATGTGATCATTGTTTCTTTGAACATGTCTTATCATATCAAATCCCTATAAATTTGATTACATTAATTCTATAAATCTCCTTAAGATTCTCCCAAAATTTAATTTTAATGCAACCATTGATTTTTGATCCAGGTTTTTGAGATTGTGACACTTGGTAGCCCTATATCTCTTTTATGTACACTATTGATAGTCTCTATTTGGTTAGAATTCTCATGTTGTATGGTATCCTTTCATGAAATATAGGCTCTTTGACTCCTTGACTCACTTCATGGCCATCAATCTCCATCTGTAGGATTAAACACATACCATTGATCTTTGATTTGTATGAGCAAATGTGTACCATCAATCCACTACACATATAATTAAACATAGATCATTGATCTACATCTAATTCACCATGAGTGTGGAATTTGTTTCTATTACATTAAATCTTAGGTTATTTTGACATGTTAAATCTATTATCACCAATAGATCTCCATTTACAAAATTGAACATGCATCATTAATCTTTGATATTCACTTATTGACCCTAACCTTGAATATGAATCATCGACTGGGATTTATATGTAGGAACATGTACCATCAATATTTGATATGGGGAACTTTGACTTATTGACTCGAGTGATCACCCATGAGCCATTGGTCTTTTATCTGATTAAGTAAGGCTTCAACACTTGGCATACATGCATTTAATTCCTACATGTGAATATTAAATCAAAGGATAAGGGTTTGGGATATATAGAGACTTAGCATAAATCCTACACTAAAGTTTTAATGAATTAATAAAATCAATCAAAATTTAGGCTAAGGTTAAACTAAGATTAAAATGTAATAGAGTGGCCTTTCAAAAATATGAACCCATTTTAATAAGAACTTAGATTGAATTAATTTAGACTAAGGTTTTGAACGTTATGGATTCAAATGGGACCATATTAGTTAACCAATTAAGGGTCAAATTAATCATTGACGCATAAAACCATGAAAATTTATTCACTTGAATGAAGATCCATTAATCCTAAAATATGGAAACATATGAACCAAATGTTAGCAACATTAGATAAAATCAAATACAACTAATATATTATCATGTCAATGTAATCTAGATCAAAACATGATATTTAATAATTCACTTTGATCAAATTGAATGCCTAATTTATAACATAATTTTCAAAATTAAACAAGGGTCCTCACTTTTTTAAAATGGGGGTATGTTGACCTCAACATATGGGAATGATAATTCCACTCATTATTACCCCAATCTATGCAACTGATATGAATATGAGATGAACTAGTGTGAATCTGAGAATAATTGTAAACCTATAGATAAATCTATGCATTCTTGTATTATATCTAATGTGATATTCTAGCCAATCTAAATTATCTTTAAATTGGATCTACTAGATAGTAGTACCACATATTGGATAGTAGTTCCATGTGGCACTAGTGTCTATATCTAGGCATTAATGTCTATTTGGTCTAAAATCTAAGTCATTATACGGATGTCTGATTTCCTATTTTTCCTCTATGTTTACTTATGTCTAATTTCCTAAAACTAAGTTTGTGTGCTGAAAAATATTTTTTGAATGTAATGTAGGAGCTTGATCTCTATTCCGAACCATCTTTGAATTCCACCTCTTTTTATTATATTTGTTGAACCTATGCAAGTATTATCCTAAAAAAGATTTATAAAGTGTATGTTAGCTAGGGAATATATTATTACTATGTGATAATCTAATATAATGTGCAAAATTAACATCAGAATGTAAGATAGTATGAGCATAAGCATGTAATGTAAGATGTATGTCATGTATAACATTGCACAAGGGTGTCAAGATAGATGTAATCAATGTATATAACAACAAATATGAGTATAATTGAGTAACTACCTAGGTGGTTAGGGCATGATGTCCATCATAACACCCAAGTAGGAAGGGTAGATGCATGAGGTCCCTCAAGGCATAAAAAAATTGATGTGTGTAACAAGCAAAGAAAGTGTCATGGCCATGATGCATACAAGAAAGCATACTTATAAAACATATGAGGCACACAAAGTAGGCCAAGGGGACCCAATACAAGGGCCATGGTCACATGTCATTAAATATAAGAATACAAGACATACAAAGACATGTTCAAATGTCCATATATGCAAACAGCAAACAAGTTGGCTTAGAGCCACATGGAAGGACATGTTCAAATTCCCACATACACAATTAATAAAACACACACAATTGACATGGGCATATGTCTAATTCATACATGATTAGAATTGGTATAGATCTAAAGAACAATTACATATTCAAATCCCCTTGAATAAAAGAAGCATAGGAAACACATTCTAGTCTAAACTAGAAAAGCTAGAAATTAAAACATGCATAATTGTGTAGTACAAATGTGTGTAAGAGAGAGAATGTCCAAATGTTGAGTTAAAGTAATGACATTTAGTAAAAAAAATGAGTACGATTATCAATGATCAATATCAACATATATCAATATGTAAACTAGAATATAAAGAATGTAAGGATAGAACCTAGTAGTATAAATTGTCTTTCAAATGTCCCTAAGTGGGTGGATGTATCAAATTAATGAATCTAGATTAGTGTATATGCCCCCTATGGGAATATGATATAAATTTTGGATAAATTTAGTGGACCTAAGTCATATATGTGATCTAAAATCCCTCGACAAGAATAAGTAAAGCATGTACATATGATAAAACTCATTATACTAAGATATGTAGCATATGTAATGTCTAGCAAGTATAAGAAATGTAAACATAACAATGCATACATTATGTAAATTTTGTGTTTTCTTTGTAATATTTTAATGTTTTTATGTTTTTACATGTTTTTTTTTTTGTAATTTTTGGATATAATCTATGTACAAGCAAATAAAAATAAATTACGTACAAGGAGAAAGAGAGAACAATGTATATACAAGGGGATATGAACCATACCAACTGATGGGTCTCATGGGATACTCACTATCATCATTACCTATGTTGAATAAGGGAAATTTGATCATGTGTGTTATGTGAAATGGCAATTGTACTACTATAATCTAATGTGTAGATCATTTTTTTCTATATCAGCCTATGTAGTGATGTTATGAATCCATCACACTATCTATTATTTCCTAAGAATTATAGGGGTATTAGGAACCCATATGGTAGAATAAGTTATAGGTGACATAGATTCCATATGCTAAAAACACTGAGAACCCAATAATACTGATCTCAGCATAAAGTAAGTAAAGGAAGGTCCTCTAGAATCTGTGACATATCTTTGACATAGGGGTCTCTCTAATAATGGCCTATGTGGTAGGGTATGCATATGTGTCAATACCATAGAATTAGAACTCACCTACACTAATGATTCTACTAAAATTTGTGGTGCATGGATAGGAATAATATTATAAGCTATAGCTAATAATAGTGTAATATCGAGTAATGGTGATGGAATTATAACTAGTGATTTTGATAGAATAGCCTATGGGATGGGTAGAGGATGCTCATATGGGAGACCCTCAAATTTGACCATGTATGTAATTAAAAGTATTAGTTTTTTATAGATGGGATGGATTAGAGCTGATGTATTCATGGCCTACCCAATAAAATATCAAGCATTCCTACACTAGGTAGTACAAGGAACTGAGTGGCTATATGTGTTGGTCTAACCTATAATAGAAGCATAGTATCTATATTGGAAATTTGAACATGACCACTAAAACCACTAATGACTATCTTTGTGGGGAATATGTCTTGTTCTAAGTACCCTAAGTGATGAAAAAGTGTCATAATGCACATGATTATGCTTGGACCATTATCAACCATAACACTCTAGATATGAAAATGATCTTTGTATGTTTATATAAAGAGTGAATGTAAATGTGTATCATCATCAAAAATTTCCTACTCTAAGAATGTGATGAGTGGTCTAGGTGGCACTATAGTATGGAACATGATAGGAATGTTATGTAATGGAGTGCCTCCTCTATAACTGTATGATGTGAATCTGGTGGTGGATGGGACTGATACGTGTAGTGAACACCTGATGTTCCCCTACCTCATTCATTATATTCTTTGGGAATGGATCCAAGAATATATTTAGTTCCTTATATTATTTTTTTGTACTTTTAATGCCTTTATGGGTGTGACCACATCCATAATGTTAATCTCAATCATATCTTGTATCTTCTCCTTTAAGCTTATGCATATATTGGTTGTATGGCCTAATGTCTTATGATACTCACATAATGCATTAAAATCATAGTTATTTAGAAGACATTGTTTTGTATCAACCTCTTTAATTAGAGGGAGAGATATGACATTACATTTCAAGAGCTACTGCAAACCTATGCTAGTGACTCTTGAAGGCTAGTGAAGACTTGGTGTTGAGGAGCAGATAAAACCAATCGAGGAGATGGGTCAGAAGCTATGTTGACTATGGGATTTTGATCACTCTCATTCTCAATGTAACTTACCTTGTATTGAGGTTTGTTTGAAATCTTAATAGTCAATTTTGATCCATTGGTATAATTGAGTTTTCCCATTGATAGGAGCTTAACCTCTTTTTCCTTGATCATGTGGAACAAATTTATAAATGTATGAAACTTCTTGAATAAGATAGATTCATGTAATTATTATAAGATACTTTGTATAAATATTTTCTTAATCTCTCTATCTACCATGGGTCTAGTCAAATTGGCTAATACAGTTTTGTATTATAAGACATAATCTATGATAGGCTTGTTTGACTTTTGTTTCAATTTTTCCCCTTATTCATATGATATCTTATCATTGATTTTTATGAATAAGTGTGATAATAACATATAGGATAAAGGATTTAATGATATGATAGATTTATTTGTTAAATCATAAAAACATTATAGGGCATAATCCCTTAGATTGTGTGGAAATAACTTTGTGGAAAGGCAATTATTGGACACATAGTCCAAGAATTATGAATGAAAATCTTAATGATGATTCTTTAGGTCACCCTTACCATCATTTAATGTAATATTAGGTGCCATGAAACTATATGGATAGGTATTTTCCACTATGTCATGTATCGAAGGTATATGTAAGATAATATTTAAATCTAGGTCATTTATGGCCTTGTGGTTCCCTTCTCAAGATGTAACATATTAGAATGCAGAGTATGAATCTTATGAATAAGGGATTGCATATATGGAGTAGAGGAACTAGCCAAAAGAAGTGTAGATATTATTTAAGGTATTTGATTTATAATTTTAGGTTGTGATAGACAAGTTGGTTGAGTTAGCCCCTCTATAGGTGTAACAACATTATTAACTAGGGGAATTAAAGATTGACCATTGTTTGTTTGTTCTTGATTTTGAATATGGATTGTAAGATTTATGCATGATCAATTGTTTGTTATCAAATTATATCTCTAAATCCATATAATATATCGTCTTTTTTGATAATTATGACATCATTATTAAGTGGAGGGAGAGTGTCCCAATTTTTAGTGTGTATATCATCTTGTTATTGATTGTATTGTTCATCTTCAAATGAATTATCATTGAAATCCACATAATTAGGGTGTGAAAGATGAATATCCAAAGTTATGATATATTTTTTATCCATGTTATAGGCTTGGATAATAGGAATATAAATATAGTCTATAGGATTACAACATAGTCTAACACTTCTTTTTAATGGAAGAGAGAGATTTTTTAGATGGCATATAGTAAACAAATTATAAAAAATATGATAAAATAGAATATATTAAAAATGAAAAATTGAAATGAGAAAGTAGGAAATATAAGGATACAAACCCTAAGAGCATCTATGGGTAGGGTTTTTTAAAGGGTAGGTTTTTTTCAAATAGGGTTTCTTTATAAAAATTTAAATTATATTTAAATAAATGAAACCGTAAAGTGAGATTGATTTAATCTATTAGGTTATGCCAAAAAAAAATTTGGAACCCTAATTTGTGCATAAAATTTGGATAAGGTAAACTAAGGTTTTGATTAGTATTTGAAGTAAGCCAAGTTCACCAAATGATTTAATCTTTTAGGGTTTTAACAATGTAAATCCTATGTTAGATTGAAGGGTTGAGTTGTTACATAATTTAAATAACCACTGATTTGTTACAAAATTTGAATTTCTTTAACTTTTTAAAATAGTAATAAATATGTGCAAATATAGACTTATTTGTTAAATAACTATCACGGAAGATTCGGGTGCTGAAAATTGGGTTACGAACAAGTATGAGTGTCATCAGTATGGCCTCTAAATCAGATTATCCTTTATAGTAGCACCCCACTTGGACAATAGAACCATGTGGCTCTAATGACCTAAAAATGGCTCTAGTGTCCTCTTTATAGGACTATTCCTAATTTATCAGAGCATTTGTTCATGTATTTCTAGATTTTATTCCTATGCACATGAAATCTAGAACATTGTATTATATATAAAATAGCTTATTTAATATGTAAAATCTAATTCTCTTTTCAAGTATGGCATGAGATGAGAATGTGTGTTCATTAATAGGATAGGATATACATATTCAACACCCCACTATGAAGAGATTTTCCTACATAATAATACTCCAAGGAAATATTAATCCTAATTTACTTCTCCCAACTAGTGCTTTGTGCAAGTGCAAGTGAATTATAGATAGATAATGGTCTGGAATTCCTTGAGCATGTTTGAGATTGGAAATATTTGAAATATAGGTTGAAGGAAACTATAGATGGTATTATGTAGAAGTAGGGTAGAATAGGGATTAATAAACTTTACTTTTCTTAACTTGTTTCTTTTTTGAATAGGATATTTACATCTATTTTTCATATACTAGATATAGGTCTAATAGTCTTGTATTTAAAGTATTCTATAGCTTACATAGATAATAAAATGTTCTTAAGATGATATTAGGAGGGTTACATATTTGAAAATATATCCATTCTATAGAGTTAGGGTAAGGGACACTAACACCATTTTTGGGATACTAGCACCATATGGGTCTAGTGTCCTTAATGTGGCAGTAGTTTCTAACTAGCACGATGTTAGGCACAATTGGCCAAGATCTAGGAATGTAGGTCTGAGATTGTTTTTTGGTTGATTAGAGATGTTTTTGGTCCACACAATGGATGGAAAAGTGTGATAAAGGCTTTAGTATAGGTCTAGGTCTAAGCTATGAATTGGTTATCTTAAACAACACTCTTAGTATCCAAATACCACTTTTAGGTGATTATAATTACTTGTATATATATATATATATATATATATATATATATATTGGGATTTGGACATATAAGAACCCTAATCCTAGAGTTAATAATCCAAATTTATATATAAATAGATAGGGTGAATGGATATTAGTTGATAATTCTAATCCTAGCCCCATATTTGATATATATATATATATATATATATATATATATATATATATATATATATTAGGGTTTGGGCATATAAGAACCATAATCCTAGAGTTAATAATCCAAATTTATATATAAATAGATAAGGTGAATGGATATTAGTTGATAATTCTAATCCTAGCCCCATATTTGAATTATCATTTCTTTATATTTCATTAAGAGTATGTCCATAGTAGACTAGATTATCAGATAAATATACAGGTGATCACCAATATGATTTTGTGTTCTAACCCAATAGCTAGTAGAGTGTGTTTCATAGCCCAAATTGACATATACCTAGCCTAATCTATACCCAACTTGATCTATAAAGGGAGTGAAGGGTATATGCCTTAATCTAATGTATTGGGGAGGGGATACTTAGAGCTCAACCATCATTCGATGGGACCTAAAGAACAAAATGGGGCCTTACAATACTATGAGTATGCCCTAGTCTACAATAAAATATATTAAAGGATATCATATAAATTGGGGCCCCACCATATATATATTGGTGTCACCATTCTGAAGGCCCTACCCAAATCTCAAACTTTCTTTACCCAATATAAGGTAATGGAAGCTTTTCCTACCTAATTATCTATGCCAATGAGTAATAAAAATGAAGATTACCTTTTTGATATTTATATTTTATTAACCTATTAGATTTTATCATCCCTAATCACTCCCTTAAATACTTTTATGTTGGTTGTAGTGGCTTTATTCTTGTGCTTGATCACCCTAGTCTCTCTTTTCAATATATAAGTTAGAATGCCCCCTCTCCTTTCAACATATGTATCGATCAATGTACCATCATATAATCGAGAGTTTTAGTGCCCATTCAATAGGAAGGAATGGAATGAATTAGTCTTTCACACCCTAGGTATAAAAGGTCACCTAGAATGCTAAGGAGTAATAAAAATGAAGCTTACCTTTTTTATATTTATATTTTATTCACCTATTAGATTTTATAATCCCTAATCACTCCCTTAAATAATTTTATGTTGGTTGTAGTGGCTTTCTTCTTGTGCTTGATCACCCTATTCGATCCTTTCAATAGATAAGTTAGAATTCCCCCTCTCATTTCAATATATGTATCGATTAATGTACCCTCATATAATTGAGTGTCTAAGTGCCCATTTAGGAGGAAGGGATGGAATGAATCAGTCTTTCACACCTTAGGTATAAATATTACCACCTATATATAAACATGGTGCAATACTTTTTCATTATAACACATCATCCTTAATCACTCCCTTATCAACCTTCATTATCCCTAATCACTACCTCATCAACCCTTATAATCCATAGTCACTACCTCACAATCCTCATCATCCTTAATCACTCCCTCCTCATCCCTTATTATCACTAATCACTTCCCCATTGACCCTCATCATATTTCATAATCCCTAATCACTTATTCCTTGTCCTTTCATATCCCTATATGGAAATAAAGATTATATAAGGGTATTTAAGATAAATATATGGCTTTGATATTTTATTAGGTAGGGAATACTCAACTATGAAAATATGGATAGGTAGGTAGGGAATACTTAATTGGGTATGGAAAAAAGGATAGGTAAGTAAGGCATACTCAATTACAAAAAGGTACGTAGGTCATAGTCAATATCAATATATAACTCAATTATTTAGGTAGGAAATACTCAAGATCAATATATGGCTTAGATATTCAATCAGGTAGGGCATACTCAAGTAGGTAAAGTAGGTAAGGCATATCTAAGTAGATTGAATATATAAGTATGCCCCACATACTAGGGGTAGGGCCTTCGTAATGGTGCCCCCCCATATATCTCTGGGTGGGGCCCCATTTCTACGATATCCTTTGATATACTATATTAGGTACTAAGGAATTTTTAGAGTATGACAAGGCCCCAATTTTTCCTTTAGGGCCTAATGGGCCATGCCCAAGATCTAAGTGGCCACTCCTCAATACATTGGATTAAGGCATATTCCCTTCAATCAATTTATATATCAATTTGGGTATAAATCAGGTTGGGTATAGATTGAGTTGGGTTGGGAAACACACTAACAAACTATACCAAATTTGTGACTACATATATATCTATATCTAAATCTGGTCTACTATAAATATAATATGTATATACGATTAATTATGGGGTTAGGATTGGAATTATAAACTAGTCTCTAATTTTACCTATCTATATAGATATAAATTTGGATTCTCAACTATCGGATTTGGATTCATAGATGCAAAAATCCTAATATATATAAGTAATACACTTTCATCCCAACCTTTTCTTAATTTATTGCCTATTTATTCTAGTTCATGGCTTTGAATACACTCTCTCCATGGTCTAGGCATGGATCAACATATATATCTTTGAATTTCAATAAATGATCATATAATATCTCTGAGTTACTTGATTGATTGAAAGAGGATAAGTGAAAAAAAGAGTTTATTTGGGACTTATTTTAGTGAGTAAATTTTATAATTATAAAATAGGTCAATTGAGAACAAGGGGGAATATACACTACCCACCATCAAAGTATTGAATGAAGTAATTAAGGATGAAGAGATATGATGAGGGAATCATTAGGGATGATGAGGGATGGTGAGTGGAAATGAGGGAGTGATTAGGATAAGGGATTATTAGGGTTAATGAGGGAGTTATTATGGATGATGAGTGATGATGAGGGAGTGATTAATGATGATGAGGGACAATTAAATAGTGATTAGGTATGATGAGGGATGGTCGAGGTCAATTATGGAGTGACTATATATGATGATAAATACTAAGGGTCAATAAGGGAGTGATTAGGGATGATGATAGATAAGGAGATAGTGGTTAGGGATGATAAAGGATGAGTAAAATTGATTAAGGATGAGGAAGGGATGATAAGCTAGTGAAATTAACACAAAGTGGTGGTTTAATGTGTGAAAGTCATTAATGTGACCTATGTTGTCCAAACCACATAACTTTGGATTGGATTCAAAGTGAGTGGTTTGTAAACATTAATTTTGACAAACTTAGGACTCCTGTAAATGATAGAAAACAATCTAAAAAGTATAAAATATAAAAATGACTACATGTTTACCAAAAATGGACATCAAATTCAAACGTTATGGCCTAAAATCCACAGGTTTAATACTGAGACCCTAAAAATACCTAAGTATTGACCCAATTAAATTTTTAAAAGCTATATCCCATATCATAAAGTATGAAGTTATGAGACCAACTCTATTAGATGCAGAATTACCCTAATTTATTATATTTAATGAAATAAATTTAAATTATAAGGAATATAAATGTAAAATTATACTTAAAATTTATTTTAGTAGACCAAGTACCCCTTCCAATAGATATTTCCTACATTATTTGTTTAATGTGAAGGAAATACATATGCATTCTAACATTTACATATTATAAGGTATACATGACATGTACATATTATAACACGTATGTATTTAGGCTAAGTAATCTCAATCCAAAATTAAAATAACATGCAAAAGTTATGGACATTACGCATATGTGCAATGTCTATAATGTGTATGTGTTATGATAAATGTCCATAAAATTGTCTTATAACTCTGTGAACTTAACCTATGGAAAGGCCTATATAAATGTATTAATGAATCTCATACAATATAATATAGAATTATTTTTAGTACATTATATGTATCATGACACTTATAAAAATCAATAAGCTCAACAAGCACATAAGAAAAAAGATAGCAATGCCAAAAAATAAGGCCAAAGGGCTCATACAAGGGACATGTTCAAATGTCACACATAAAAAAGAGTCTAAGGGCCAAAATTAATTAAAATTCTCAAATCACACACACAAATGACATGTTTAAGTGTCACACATAAAGGACATGCTTAAATGTTGTACACAAAAAATAGAATATCATAGAGATGTTTTAAACAAATTCACCCAATGGCCAAGGGCCATAAGCAATAGATAATAAATATGTGATCTACTATGTACAAGTAATATCATAAATAGAACATATAAATGTGCATTTAGTCTAAACCATGTATATGTAATATGATAATTTTGTAACAAATAGAATAATCATTTATAGTATGTATGATAGATATGTAAGACATTTGTAAATAGTATAAATCTCAATAGTATAAGAGTCATGGAATGATAAAACCTAGATATATTATCACCTATGGGTAATATGTCCCTATTTTATCAAGGATAATGGTGCAATAACCTAAATATGGTCATAATTACTTGATCATGCCTATTTTTCCCATTTTTATCTTTAATTAACTTGTGTATTTAAAAGGTACCTATTTTGATATTTTACCCTATACTACACCTAAGAGAGGACTTATTTAATCTTAGAATCATAATACATCATGTATACACATAATATTTTCAAAATTTTATCAATTATTAACACTTTGTATCTTGAAATAACCCATCGATTATCAATCCCTATGAGTGCATGCCTTAAGGGGTGTACTGGGAAAGGGGTGGGAAGACCATTGGTGCTTTGTAAGATTATTGTCCCTTTTTCCACTTTCCATCTACACACTTGTCTCCCAAGAACATTTACCCTAAGATTATTCTTTTATTTATACCCATTATAAATTTTGATCACATCTTTATCCTCCTTTTTGTTCCCTTGACACCCTTTCACCAATTGACTATACTAGGTCAACTACGCTGACCCTATACATTTTTCAACCTCTAATTACTATACAAGGTCGACAAGGGTTACCCTATATTGTTTAGGAATATTTCTCACTTGGATTTTTGTTATCCATTTAACTGACCTAGCTTGGGAGCTAGTGATTTACCTCCTAAAAAAATATAGGCTCGACTGGATTGGCACCATACAACTAACATATTCAACAATATTTAGGGCAAGATCCACTTATATATACAAGTTCATTTCCAACCATTTGAAAATATAGAAGTGAATAAGATTAAGTGTGAACAAACATTTGCTTATTGAACATTCTACTTGAGGAATAAATATTAGGGTTCCATACTTTATTTTAAAATATGGATCTTATTTTATGGAGAAGTCTTTTGGATGCATCTATAGGTTGTGTATCCTAGAGCTGATTTTTATTTGTTATCCTTACATACCACAATAATCTCTTGTGAATCACCTTGAACAAGGGAGAGATTGAGGCTTTGTGGGTTAATATTCAAGGTAAGTATTACTAACTTTATTTTACCTTTGTAAGAGTAGATAGATAATATAATTGTGTTTCTCTTCCATGTATTATAATTTCATAAACATTAACATGAGTATATGTCTTATAAACATGTTTAGTTCAATTGGTTTTGTTTATAACCCCCACGTTGTGCCACAAGATTAGGTGTACACTAGATTAGATTTACTTTCTTATTTATTAGATATAGAGTGAACATTAAACTCTAGAATCTCTTTGGGTTATTACATGATTATGTTGGATTGTAGGATTTGGAACCCTTCTTAACATGGTGTATTGTGACAAGTGATATCCTAATCAGGTGTAGTGGATACCTATATTGGTCATGTTCTCTCTTAACAAATGCATTCCCAATCAGAAGTGTAGGTATGCTCTATCTTTTTTGAACCATGATTGATTTATAGATATGATGCATTTTTAATTGCATACATTCTAGTGAACCTAACATGAACTAACCCTTATAGGATTTATTCACCTTATTTCATTATTTTTATCGTATATATTCCATCCTAGATTGATTCTATCGATGCATCTCTAATTTATGTGCACATAATTTCAAGTATAGACTACTAAATTGCCCCTATCAACATAGTATAGGTTTTCATCTTTTCAGACATCTAGTCTAGACTACTAGGTCAACCTAGTTAACCCTATATGTTTTCACATACTTAGCAATAGGTTTCTACAAAGCTTGATCAACCCAGTCAATCCAATTAGCAAAATTTGTAAGCATATATCAAGGTTCTCTGACATCAATCTTCATTCTTTGCATCTATGATCCACCAAGGTTCCTTTCTATCTCTCTATCTCTTTCTTTAAAATATTTCCTTTTATATTTTTTAGTCTTTAAGACTACCCCTACATAGTCAAATGGATTGACCCTATCGACCTAGTTCTATGTTGTGTGTACTATCTAGATAACTAGGTCAATTTTGTTAACCCTATTCATCTTCAGATCTTGCTTCTATAGTATAAAATTGACTCCATCAACCCTATTCTATATTTTTTGCATACACTATTGAATATATCAACATTGTACCTTGTTTCAAAGTTGGAATTAACCTATATTCTAGTAAATTAATTCACAGTTTCAGTTTTTGTTGATTGCATGCTTATAATAGATCACATAGCTTAATTAGGTGGTCTTAAATTAACCATTTATTTTCAATATTTTTTATTTCATACACACATGACCAAATCATAAAATCTAAAAAATCATTTTAACATTTGTCTACCCAAGGCCAACCTACTTGGATTTTTTCACCAAGGGGGAAGATGACTTAATGTTCTAGTCAGGTATAAAGTATGGTTAATGGTATATTATAGCTAAACACCTAACACCTTTATCATTGTAGTGTGTGAAGTGAGGGGGCAGGCCTCAATACCAAGCCTATATCATTACCACTATAGATCCTTTTTATCCCAAACTACCTAAAACCATCCTTAGATTACTTTCTAGTTCCTTGCTTATAGCAAACTTCCAATCACATTTAAAATCATAGCTTAATATATTATAAACATTCAAGTTAACCAATTAGTTAGCTATTAACTATCCAAGTTAATTACTTATTCTTTGCTCAATTGTATTTTGTATTGCAAAAACTTGCATTAGCTAGAATTAGTCCAAGGTTTTGTGTTGTGTTCTTCAATTGGATTGACCAATGTTAATCCAATTGATTGTTTGTTTCACTTTAGTTATTTATTTTCAAATTACTTTCAAAATTTATCTTGTTTTAGTTCACAAATTTAATATAGGCTTCTTAATTTTCCCTATCTATTGTACTAGATTAACCCAGTCAACCTTATACCTTTTTCTAGCCTCCATTCACTATATTAGATTAACCCAATCAACCATGTACTATTTGTAGAGCCTATTTTCTCTTTTTCTAGCCTCTATTTACTATGATGGATCAACCCAATTGACCCTATAATATTTATATAATTTTATGTTTCCTTGCTTTCTCATCTCTCTTCCTTTCCCTTCATCATGGACTTTCTACTTGATAATACTGAGTTGTAGTCAATAAACATGATGAATTTTACCAATCCTCATAAAGTCTCCCATAGACAGAGTAGGTATCCTCTCTTGGATGCTAGTAATGATTATATTTCCACTCACATAATGAACTATGGGACCCCTCCTAATACTTCTTCACATCATAATCGTCTCTTCTCATTAGAAGACCAACCTAAATTAGAGTATTGCCTCGTAATGCTCTTCTTTATCTTTGAATTTATTGAACATCAAGGAAAAGATCCTTCTACCAATTACAATCTTATGATTAGTGGTCAATTTTAAGAGCCTCATTCACCTACTCCTACATTCTCAATTGGATTTGGGGGTACCACTGTCTTTGATTTTTAGCCTCTTCCTTTGATTATGACCCCTTTTCATAACATGACCTCTTTTTCTCTAACTTCTCCTACCTCCATTCATAGTATATCCACTAACATAGTAGGTTATACATCTAGTGGGCCTCTCATAAGATCCACTATCCTTAATCCTTCTACTAGTGTATTATTTGCTATGCAAGGTAATCATGCTACTAGTGCTTTTTCTTCTCAATCATTCACTGGTCCATATTTTTCTACATAAGCAAATTTTCACACTAGTACCTCACCTTCTCATAATTACTCTCAAGCTCATATCAACACCAATAGTGGTACCCAAGCCACTAATACCACCTATAATTCTTCTAATAATGTTAATCAAACACATCAACTATTCTTACAAACACTCAATCAAATGAATACCTTTCAATATCATAACACAAATCAAATGATCAGAATGCAAAACTATCTTCTCCATCTTCAAACTCATTGTCAACCAATGGATTAGGGAACACATAACCAAAATTTTCCCCATCCTCCTCTTCAATATTCTCAAGAAATCTCATTTCTCAACCTCTTTTGATCAACAAAACCATTAAACATCTCTAAAATGATCCTCTCACTACTCAAATTGCTAAAATTTATATAAAAGGTATCACACCTACAATTTATTATAATGGATCAACCGATCCCACCCTATATCTTAAAACATTTGGAAATATTTGTAAGGATTGGGTCAAATTAAGCACCTTTGCCGCTACCAAAATCTTAGCTAAAACTCTCACAAGTGATGCCTTATATTGGTCCAACTAACTTAGAACTAATTCCATTACTATCTTGAAGGATTTACTAAAGGATTTAGTTCAATAATTCCAAAATTGTTATTTTATTGAAAACACTTTGGCCCACTTCATAAATTATTAAAAAAAAATGAAACTTCTCAATCCTTTATTAAAAGCTGGAGAACTTTGTCAAACAAATGTAAACATAACATGGCTAATTAAAATATTTTCCATCTCTTTACCAAATCACTTTTTCCTAAATATAAATATCGGGTCTACAATCTCTCTCCATGTACATTAGAGGAGGCTATTGACCAAGCTAAATGACAATATTTCCTTATGCATGAATTTGAGCCACCCCTACTTTTTTGGGTCCTCGTATCTTACTTAAGAATAAAATTCACAATGTTACTAATGATGGTGTTATAGATTCTTATGGCACCATTCACATGTTCAATTTGTCATTCCTACCCCTTCATCATAACTAGCTCCCACTTCTCAAAAATATACCAATCCTCACTTATCTTTACCAAACAACATTAACATTCAAAAACCTCTATCCTCAATTTAATTACTTAAGCATGTACTTAGGCCTCTTCTACAAGAACTTGACCCTACCCATCCTATGAAATCCTGGTATGATCCTAAAAAGGTTTATTAGTTTCATGTTATTTGGGGTTATTCTCATGAGACTTATAGACAACTTCATAATTTAGGTATGGACTTTCTTCTTGGTCCTAATTTTGATCATGATTATATCATCCAAAAACATCAACAAGATTATGAAATTTCTTTCAAAGATTGTAAATCATGTGATAAATCTCAAGCCTTGAACCAATAAAATGCTCACTTGATATCTAAAAATACCCTCTTCCTAATCATCAACCTATCCAAGATAATCAAGAAAAAACCATCCCTTCCACCAATAATGTAAAAATTCTTATTGAACCCACTTCTGAAGAAAATGTGGTTAACATTACTAATATACAAAGGGTGGTTTCTTTCATCAATTCCCAACCCATATACACTCCTCCACCATATAGAACATATTATGTTATCTATAATTCTTCCCCAACTCATTTAAATGAGTTGGGGCAAGATGACCTTATTACTTTTGATGATCCAATTTTTTATTCTCCCTTTGATAATTATTCTTTTTCTATTTCTACCACTCTTCCTTCATCTTATAACATTAATGACAATCAAATTTATACTAAAACTTCTTCTACCAATTCTCAAAATCAACTTGAACCAACTAATTCATCTTCAAAACATGATTTATAACCTTGTTCTAAGATGACTTCTTCTTATCAACATAAATTCCAATGCACTTTAGTTCCTCCTTCCAAGGTTCTTCTTAATCATTATACACCTATATCTAATAACCTTATTATGGGTTATGATGAGTGGGATCCCATTGTAGAGGTCACTAATCTCCCATCCCAAATTATATTCATTGAGTTTATGAGGACTTATCCATGTCATATAAATAGTATTATGCAACTATTTTCTAAAATGAATGTCCCTTATCCTCCCCTAGCAATACATGAGGCAACCATATATAGATTCGGGGAGAGTATATGACAATATGTGAAGAGATGTCTATCAATGTTGATGAAACTATGGAAAATTCTCTTTTTTAAAAATTTCTTATAGCTTCTATGATTCTTGATGAGATTATACTTCATGTAAATGATCCTCCTTTATTCATTAGTATTTAAACAGGTGATATCCAAGTTAATTATGCATTGATTGATGAGGTTTTTGGAACCTGTGTTGCCTCCCTCAACTTTATTAAGACCGTTGGATATTAAGAATGTGATCTCAAGTCTACACATAGAACCTACCAAGAATATGATATAAGACAAATACCTCCTCTAGGTTGTGTGTATCTTCCCATTACTATCACACCTATCACCATCTACATGAAGGTGATGATATTTAAATTCCCTTTTCTTAAAAAATATTACTTGGTAGGTCGTGGACTCACCATATGAGAGCTATTGATTTTTTTGCATGCCAATGCATTAAATTCCCTCATAATGAAGACATCTATAGGATTCAATGTGACACTAACCCTTAGAATTTAAAATAATTCTAAGACCATGGTGTCTTCAAGATTCCTACTCTTGAACCTTTACTTAGTGTTCCATTCTATCAATCTCAATATCTTAACTTTATCATTAATTCAATCCAAGGTTATGAAAGACATCATAAACTCAATGGTAACATTACCCCTAATCTATTCAATTTTGATGATGATGAGATAGATTATATTAACCTAAAAATTAAAACTTCCCATTTATTGCCTCACCTCATCTCACAACTTCCAGCTTCCTTGTAGCCTCATTGTCACAAGCTTCCTTATGATAATATTCCCATAGTCTTGACCAAGACTCAACATTATATTCACCACACTTACTTAGATGACAAGGCCATCCCTACTTATTTCATTGATATTCACACCTTGGATTATGATATGGTTATTCCCTAGATGATCCATTCTTAGGCAGTCTTGTATAGTCCCATAATTCTGAGATTTTTTGTTATCATTATTCTTTACTTGAGTATTTTCATGTATCTTCTTATATTATTTCCTTTTAAAATTACTAATTTTTGTATTTTTACTATTTATCATAGGGTATAGATGATGCCCACACCTCCAACTTTTGAGGATCCTTATAGGAGTATGTTCATGGATCATGTTATGACTATACCTTCCTACATTACTAGGTACCCTGATCACCATAGTTGGTTTACTCCTGAGATTAGTGTGACCCTTCTTAGACCTTCTATATATCTTGATCCTCCTTTAGCAGAGCCATTATTATATCCCATTCCTACTCTTTCTATATTTGAGCCCATTATTGCTCCTACTCTTGTTGAGCCTACCCATACTTCTTATCCCATTGCTCCTTCCATTGAGCCTAGTTTTATTATTTCTCTATTATCACCTTCATTTGGTTATGGTTTTCTTTCCTTGCCTCAGATGGATCTTTTCCCCCACAAAATGGGATGATGAGTCTTCTCTATCTTCTTCCACTCTTGCTACACCTTCTTCTATGAGTGTTTCTCTTAATACCACTCATAAGCGTATATGTTGCTTCCATGGGATAGATAATCATTATTGTACCCATTGTAATAAGTTGTGATCATATATTGATACTTTGTGTCCTTCCTCTCCTTAAACAAAATCATGCCTCCCTTTAAGATTTTAATTTAATAAATACATAGTATGGTGAGGTATATTATTGATGGAGCCAATGTGGCACTCATCACACTAATCATTATCACATTCTTCAATAACACCTTACGGATAAACTTATAGCTATTCCCTAACCTTATTTCATTCCTCTCATAGGTCTTCCTTGTAAGAAGTCTTATCCTTATTCTCTTATGGCTCCACTTCCAAGTGGTTCCACCTCCTCTTATGGTCCCTTCATCACCTTATTGCCTCCACCCATGATTCCTTTAGCTATGCACCTTCCCTCACCCATGGATCCTTCTCTACTAGTGATTCTTACATATCCCATAGAGCCTAATCCAATGCATTCTCTCAAGCATCCTATTACCTAATTTCCCTCCTTATCATGATCCATAGATTATTCTTACTTTTTCAATTGAGGATATTAGAAGAGAAGTCTTTTCATAGTTTTTATTAAATATTGATGAGACATTAACAACAGTTTGTATCTAACTTCATAGAGATTTATCTGATGTCTTGGATAATGTAAGTGGGTATATTTATTATTATTTATGAACACATGCATGGTGCCTTTACATTTACATTTTGATTGGATGTGTGCTCCAATTTTATTTTTATCTATCTATTATATCATTTGACACTATGTTAATTTCATATATTTCTTATATAGTGATCTTACCTTTTATATTATATATTACTTATATTTTCATTTATATTTGCATATGATTATATTTATTTATCATTTCTTCCTCTTTATTTCTTTAATTTTTATCAAAACTCTCTTCTTGTGTCTTCATGATTGTTTGATTTATTATCTCTATTTTTCATAGATAATTATCATTGTGACTTGGTTATACAAACCTTGTTCCCTTTGGTCCTTATCTCTTTTTTACCATGTGATTAGTTATCCAAATAATCCAACTCATTATAATCTCCTTATACCAATGCACTTTTTGGATCTCCTTTTTACCTTCTTATTTTTTCACAAACTAATCATATACACAATTGAGACTTGAGATCACATGCTAGTTCATTGTTAAGCCTAAGTTTCCTAGTTAATATTTGTCTTTGGTTACTTAGCTTCCTTTAGCCTTAGCCTAAATATCATTCATGTGTATCATTACATCTCTCATACTTGGTCATTCCAAATCTATATGGAGGAAGAATATTAAAAATCCATAAAATTTTAAAATATAAATCATTCTACAAAAGGCAATGATATAAAAGGTTAAAATATTCTTAAAAGTCAAATCACACTAAAAGACATGATTTAAATAATATATCCTTCTTCTTGTTGAAGCTCAAACTCCACATTTGGCCTCATGATAGAGCCTATTTCCTTTGGGGTATGGTAGGCTAACATATTAGAAAAGGAGAATTAAAATAAAATTTTTACTACTACCTACTTTCTCACATAAGTACCCCTTTCATATGAGAATTAATTTAAAATTTTTACTACTACCTACTTTCTCCTAATATTTCACCTATTTCATATGAGTCAAGGTCCCTATATGTGCCTATATCATCTACATCACTATATCCATATGCATAGTTCTCTCCTCTACCAAGGCCTATCATGCCCATATCTCACATTCACCCATATCTATTATTGGTTGCATCTTATCTCTATATTTTTATATCTACCTCACTACCTCCCCTACTAATCTGAGCCAACTTACCATAGTTGGGGTAGATGGTACATTTGGGTCCTCTAATTAAGTATGGTCATATAGATAAAGATTCTCATCTAGGACATCATGGAGTGTTCCCCTCACAAGGGGCCCCTATCTCTCATCCTCATCTTCAGCTATGCCTAAAAAATCACACCTAGATAGATATTAAATAATTTTTATATCTCAAAAAATCTATCTACCTCTAATCTCTATTTCAAAATAAAAACTTAAGTAATAATTTACCCATCTTTCTTAATTGTCTATGTATTTTTTGCTATTTTTTGCACTAACTTCTAAAAGTTCACCTAGTGTTATTCACATTGGATGCCTTCACCTTTATGGTATACTTATTTATCTATAACATTAAGGTAAGTAGAGGTACATGTTTTTCAATTTTATTATTTAATTAATCTTATTTACTACTTACTACACTTTACTTATCATAAATGTTGGGTGTTATCATGTTCTATTTCCCAAAGCACCATCTTATGTTACACTTATGTGACACATGATGAGATTAAAGTAGGGCATATGTATACATAATATTTTCAAAAAATTATCAATTACTGACACTTTTTATCGTGCAAAAACCCATTGAGTCATAATCTCTCCAAGTGCATGGTTTCAGGGGTGTATTAAGAAATGGGTAGGTAGACCATTAGTGCTTCATAAGATTATTATCCCTTTTTACACTTTCCATCTACACACTTGTCTCCTAAAACCATTTAACTTAATATTATTCTTCTCATTTTTATCCATTCCAAACTTGTCACATATTTATCCTCCGTTTTCTTGCCTTGACCTCCTTTCACCAATTGAATGTACTAGGTCAATTAGGTCAACCCTATATAGTATTTAGCCTTGAATTACTATACAAGGTTTATAGGGTTGAACCTATAATATTTATGGATGTTTTTCAATTGTATTTTTATTATCCCTTTGGCCAACCTAGCTTGGCACCTAGTGATTTACCTCATAAAAACATACAAGGTCGATTGGGTCAACCTTGTACAGCTGACATATTCGAAAGGATTTAGGGAAAGATATGCCTATTTATACCAGTTCATTTCTAACCATTTAAAAATAGAGAAATTAATAAGAATAATTACAAATGATGATATACTTACTAACCATTTTACTTGAGGAATAAAGCTTAGGGTTATATACTTTGTTTGGAGATATGGATCTTGGCTTATGGAGAAGTATTTTAGATGCATTGATAGGTTGTGTAGCCTATAGCTGATTTGTCCTTTTTATCCTTATATACCACAATAATATCTTGTGAAACACCTTGGAGAAGGGAGATATTGAGGCTCAGTGGGTTATTCTTTAAGGTAAGTATTCCTAACATTATTTTTCCTTTTTAAGAGAAGATAGATAATGTAGTTGTGCTTCTCTTCCATGTATTAGAATTCTATATACATTAATGTGAGTATATGTCTTCTATACATGTTTAGTTTAGTTTATTTTATTTTCAACCCCCACTTTGTACCACAAGCTTTGGTGTACACTATATTAGATTTACTTTATTATTTATTAGATATAGAGTGAACATTAAACCTAGGACTCTCTTAGGGTTATTACATGATTGTGTTAGATTGTAGGCTTCAAAACCCTTCTTAGCATGGTATATTGTGAAAAGTGATCCCCTAATTGAGTCTATTATATCCACATATTGGTCATGATACCACTTAACAAATGTATTTTCAATAATAAGTATAGGTATTCTCTATCTTCTCTAAGCTAGGATTGATTTATAGAAATGATGCATTTTTGATTACATGTTGGAAATATGATTGTCATTGATGTAAAAAGGGACATTATGAGCATGTCATTGATGTTCAAGACTGAGTATTATGATTTTATGATGTGAAAGGGATCTTATAAAAAGCTAAAGATGATTATAATGCTTGTGTGCATGAGTAAAATTCATCCAGTTCTTCATATTGATCATTCAGACATTTACGGTCTATGATAGGAAAATATGAGAAGTTAGTTTATTGATGTCACCATTTCCATGTGTGGATGAATCTAGTGGAGTTGGTCATATGTTTATGATCACATTATGCCATAGTTATTATGAAGTAGATTTGAAGTGATGTATTAAAGCATGGTAGAAGATATGGGGATGCAAAGTTGTCTAATAAAAAAGAATTCACTAATTTTGCATACTTAGTGCAAAAGGGTTTAGTAGAGCCAAGTAAGCATATTAATGAGTTTAGTATTCACAAATATAGAGGTATCAATATAAAATGATCATATGATTTTATTCATTTTTATGCCTAGTTTCTATGTTCTAAATTTTAGGTCACATGATGTAGCATGACAACAGATATGCATGATCAAAGTAGGACTCCCAGACATTTTGGTAGTGTTTTCCCATAGTCAAATTTTTAGGTTGTAATAAAAATTTGAGAAGGCATTTTTATGATGTTCTATCTTACATGTATGAAGGCTTCAGGAGAAAATGGATATATGGATAGAATCCCCTATGTAAGATAATCTTATGTGCTAAATTTTAGGTCAAATAATTAAGTGTGACAAAAGTTATGCAAGAACAAAGTTGGCCTTTTGGGAAACTTTTGGGCATAGTTAGCTCTGTGGTAGAATAACCTAAGTGATAATATTAATGGAATTATATCTCACACATGTGAAAGATTCATGAATAAATGAGCATATGGGATTGTTCATTATCATGCCTAGTTTATATGGTTCAAATTTTAGACTAGGTGGTTGAGTAAAGCAAATGATATAAAGGTGAAAAGATAGTCTTCCATGCATAATAGAGATGGTCCCCATACTTAGTCAAATATACACAAGGTAAATTTATAGCTAGTTGGAAGATTAATAGTTAGCACTTAATCATTCATTAAAGATCCAAAAATGTGTAGCAAAGTTAGTTTATCAAAGGGACCTCTGAGTAAATGCACTAGTGACAAGTGTCACAATCATAGAGCTTGCATAATAAATTCATGGAGTGGTTTAAAGTAAAATTGTCAATAATAAATGCATGATTTCCAAGTGCCTCAATAGCAGGAACTAACATCAATATACAAAAGGCATGTGTTAATGCTAAGTGTCATATTATTGAAAGATAAGTAGAGATAAAGGTTGATCTTGTTAGAAGATTTGATGGTGAGTGGGTAATCATGAAAAGGAGATCCAATAGAGTGAGTGGACTCATATGAGATAAAGTGCTTGAGGTTTATCGACATAATGGTGAGTTAAATATTGAGCCAATTTGAGAAGATCAGTAGAGTGTAACTATTTCAAAGACTCAAGAAGCAATAAGATGGGATAAAGAGATCAATGTGTAATGTCAATATAGAAGTAACATTCATGTAACTATGAAGATGTAATGGCATGTGGGAGCTCAAATCAAGAAGATCAATAGACATATTTTTAAGTTGATCAGTTAAATTCTTAAAGCATACAAGGATCCAAAAGAGAGCATAACCCTATAAGATATTGATTAAATGGATGCATTTTAAAGTTGAGCTAATTGAATGACAACCATCAAATTGTGGCACAAAACTTAAGATCAAAGGTTGATATTTAAAGATATGATTAGTCTAATGGTCAAACATAGGAACATGCAAGAACATGCAAGTAAGCCATACATTATGATACAAAAAATGAGATTGTTTGATGTAACCAATAAAATCTATGTAATAATGCATGTACATAAAAATAATAGTACAATAAATTTTATAAATAGTAATGAAACTAAGAATAATGATAGTGGTGCATGAGTTCAAGATATGTGAAACTTATAGTCCAAGAGATAATGGACTGAGCCTATAATAGAGTGTGATGTGTTTGTAAATAAGTGTGAACACATAGAAGATACAAAATTATAGATCAATTACTTATATATGTAACATCTATGACATAATAAAAAGTTTATATAATGATTGATTTATGTCAAATAGATAAAAATAGAGACACATAACTAGAAGGGCAGAGAAGGGAAGGGAGATGAAGTGTAGAGCATGTATACTTATAGATTAGACTTGTAATAGAGAAAAAAAGATTATATTATTTTATGAAACAAAATTTGTAACTGTAGCTCCATTATAGATCTAATAGGTTAGTGCCATCAAAGAAGCTGAATTGCTACTCAGATTAGGGAGTGAGTGGTTCCTTAGAGTTGGTGCTCTTAAACTAGGGGATTGGTGTCTCCTTAGGCTTGGTGACCTTAAACATTGTAATCAGTGAGGTTATTTTTTTGAGGCTATATTATAATTATATATTTTATTATTTATTCTCATGGTGGTTTTTCCCATACTGGGTTTTCCACAGTATATATAGTGTTGTGTCTATTTGTGTGATTATGATCTCTACATATAGTTTTAATCTACATTAAAAGATTTTGAAAAGGACTAAGTTATTCAATATACTAATTCACCCCTATAATTATATAGTTGTGTTCCAATAATTGGTACTAGGTCCCTAGTTCCTTAGAATAATCTTAATCAGCTCAGGTAGATCTTAGAACATTGAATACAAATAGATAGTCAAGAAGGATCTTCATCAAACAAGGTACCTCTATTTTATGGATAAAACTATGCATTTGAGAGAATTAGAATGAAATAATATCTATCTTCATTAGGTTTTGATGTATGGTTGTCAGTTTTGAATGGATATACAACTCCTATTGATAAGGCTGCCTAGAAAGTATCTGAGAGCAATGCCAAGGCTAAGAATGATATTCTATGTGGATTGTCTAATTTAGATTTTATCAAAGTAATGCATTTATCAAATATAAATATATATCTATAACAAACTAAAGATCATCTATGAATAAGATGACAAGGTAAAATAGGTGAAGCTATAAACTTAGAAAGGACAGTTTGAAAGCCTTAAAATGAATGAGGAAGAGAAAATTGTAGACTATCTCCTTATAGTGGATAAAATAGTCAATGCAATTAGACGCCTTAGAGAAGAGATGAAATAATTGTTCATTGTCTAAAATGTCCTAAGATATATACCATCAAGGTATGATTATAAAATCTCTATAATAGAGGAAACAAGAGGTTTAGATAAACTCACTATTGATGAGTTACATGGAACTTTCACTTCTTATGAGATGAGAATGGGAGAAGCAGACAATTTCAAGAGACAAGTTGCATTCAAAGTAGCCAAGAAAGTAAAAATATAATCATCCTCATCTATATCTAGATCTGAAGAGACTAATGAAGAAGAAGCCAAGTTTGTTATAAGATTGAGAAGAGGGTCTGAAAAGTATAAACGTAAGTTAGCCTTTAGATGCTTCAATTATGGTAAAATGGGATATTTTTGTATTAAATTCCCTTATAAAAAGAAGGATAACACTAATAAAGAAGAGAATACTAAAAATTTGAAGCCTCACTATTCCAAGAAGAATAAATTATTCAAAAATAAAAAAGGCCTATAGACAAAAGAAGATAGTGAATCATTGGATGATAGTGATATTTATGATGATGATCATGAATGTGATTTTATGGTTGAGGAAAAAGAAGTCATATTCATGATAATAAGATTATATTCTATGGATCAAGAAAAATTTGAAGGCTCATATGAAGAATAAGAAGGAAAATTAGATCTATAGTGTGAACTCATATGTGATTTGGAGGAAATTAACAAGCTAAGAAAAGAGACCTAAAAAAAATAAGCTTAGACATAAGTAAATTGATAAAATGTCTAAAATTTTTGAAAATTTTGATTAGATGATAGTGAGCCTAAAGAGAAAAGTTGAAGAGGTTAAAATAATAGAAGATGTAGTCAAACTTGAACTACAATCGAAATCTAATGAGTTCATGAAGTTAGAAGCAAAGATAGTAGCCTTAAGAAAAGAGATTGAGAAAGCTAAAATACAACTAGACAAAAGTCTAAATTTGATAGGAGGATCATAAATTCTTTATCAATTGATAAAATCTCAAAATCTTTCAAAAGAGAGATCAGGTCTTGGTTATTAAAAAGGAAAAAGTTTCATAGCTAGTACATCTGCTAATCTATATGGCAACTACAAAGAAAAAGGAGAATTAGGAGCAAAGAAAGAGAAAGCTTGCAAGGATACAAAGATAGACTCAAACATATTTTATGTGAAGAATTTGAAGGAGAAAATAAGCCTAAAGAAAATAAGAAGACAAAGGTACTTTATGCATATGGATACATAAAAGTGAGAGACTTGAATAAGCTACAGGTTATAAGATCTTCTCATACTACATAAATAAATGTTATAACCAATTATTACTCATTTTTATATGGTTATTACTATACCTATAATTAGTTTGGTCATAGTGCTATTGACTGTAGAGTTGTACCTAAAAAGATAAAAAAATTGTAAGTAGAAATTCAATTGCTCCCTTATTAGATAAAAATGTAATATGTTATAATTACAATAATTTTAGTCACATAGATAAACAATGTAGAATAATCTTTGTAAGATAAAAAGTATAGATTAAAAATAAAGGCATGCCTCATAGTGTGAACAAAGGTTCACCAGTCTCTAGAAAAGAGAAAAATAATCCAAATAAGAAACCCAAAGATGTGTGGAGAGTGAAAAATCTATCTATGATTGCTGAAACTGCACTCCATGCCAAGGAACATAATTTGTTGGTGATAGATAGTGGTTTCTTAAAGCATATGACTAGTGACAAAAGTAAGTTCATAAAATTGGTAAAGTGTAAGGAAGGATCAATCAACTTGGGAGACAACACTATAGTAAAGATCAGAGGTAAAGTATCCTTGAATATAGATGGAAAAATGCATACACATGATGTCCCTTATGTTGAAAGATTAAATCATAATGTGCTGAGTGTCAGCCAAATGTGTGACAATGGATATAAGGTCACATTTAATTAAAAAGGCTAGAAGTTAAGAGATCTACAAGAATAGCTGCAAAATGGAAAAGAACTAAAATAAATATATATAATCTTATTAAATTAAATGGTAATAAATTTTTGATAGAAAATATTGGTGAGATTTGGTTATGGCATAAAAGAATGGGTCATGTTAACTTTGATAACCTAGACAAAGTAAGCACAAATAAGTATGTCAAACACATTTCCAAGATAACCAAACCTACAGACACTACTTTTAAGTAATGTTAACTAGGCAAGCAGATAAGGGTTAGATTTTAAACAAAGGAGTATGCAACTACAAAGCCTATAGAATTAGTTCAAAATGCTATTTGTGGTCCTAATAAGACAAGAGGATCTAAAGGAGTGAGATAATTCATGTTATTTACATATGAATAATCAAGAATGACATGGGTAACCTTTTTAAAGGGCAAGTCACAAGCATTTGAGATATTTAAGATCTTTAGGGCCATTTTGGAGAATGAGACTAGATGAAAAATCAAATGCTTAAGATATTATTAATTATGGAGAATTCACCTCAAATGAGTTCATAGAGTATTGTGAGAAGCATGGGATCAAAAGGCATTACTCTGTGGTAAGTACTCCATAGTAGAATGGAGTTGTTGAGAGAAATAATAGGATAGTTAAGGAAATGGCTAGAACAATGCTAAAAGAGGCCAAGTTACTTGATAGATACTAGAGAGAAGTAGTCCAAACATTAGTATACATCTTTGACAAAGTTCAACTGAGGGTAAACAATTACAAAACGTCCTATGAGATATGGTATGGAAAGCTTCCCTCTATTAAGTACTTTAGAGTGTTTAGAATAAAATGCTACATCACAAGAAAGGAGGATAAATTAGGAAGCTTTGATTGAAGATGTGATGATGGAATATTTCTTAGTTATTCCAACCAAAGCAAAGCCTACATTTGTTATAATAAAAGTCTACACAAGATTATAGAGAGCACCAATGTCAAAGTTGAAGAAGGCATGAAACATATTAAACCTGATAAAGAAATCTTTAATGAGGAATTAGATTCTAAAGATGAAACAGATCATGGAGAGCATGGGGAAGTAAATTAAAAGGCACCTCCAAGAGTTTTTCAAAAGGATCATCCTAAAGAGAAGATCATTGGCAATAAGAATGGAGTTCATACAGGGAAAAGAGCTACAATGAACAAGGAGAAAGAAAGTTTTGATTTAATGTCTGAAATTGAGCCTAAGAGATATCTTAAAGCTAACAAGGATGAAAATTGGCTAAAAACCATGGAAGAAGAATTGGAACAAATTGAAAAGAACCAAACATGGCAATTAGTCCCAAGACCTTCAAACAAGAATGTGATAGGTACAAAGTAGGTCTTTAGAAACAATCTCAATGAGGATGGAGTTGTTATAAGACTGGTGTGCAAAGGATATGCACAACTTGAAGGCATAGATTTTGAAGAAACATTTTATCCATTTTCTAGATTAAAAGCTATAATAATTTTTCTAGCATTCTCTATTTACAAGAAATTCAAAGCATATCAGATGGATGTTAAGTCTACTTTCTTGAATGGGAACCTAGAAGAGGAAGTTTAGATAAAACAAATTGAAGGTTTTAATTTGCTAGAGGAAGAATATTATGTGTGCAGACTGAAAAAAGCTATGTATGGTCTAAAATAGGCGCCTAGAGCATGTTATTCAGGACTGGACTAACACCTATAATAACAAGGTTTCAAAAAAGGATGTACAGACAATAATCTATAATTCAAATTATAAGGTAAGCATATGCTGACTATTGTTGTTTATGTAGATGACATCATCTTTGGTGGTAGTAATAACAAAATGTGAAAAGAATTTTCTACACAAATGCAAAGTGAGTTTGAGATGTCCATGTTAAGATAAATTTATTTCTTCCTTAGTCTACAAATAGCACAATATGATGAAGGGATATTTATATCCCAAACCAGGTAAGTAAAGGAAATGCTCAAGAAGTTAAGAATGGAAGACAACAAACTAGTTAGCACTCCCATGTTAACTGGATGTAAGCTAAGTAAAGAGGATGAGTCCCTTGATGTAAATCAAACTATGTATAAATCAATGATATGTATCTTGTTATACCTAACTACATCAAGACCTTATATCATGCAAGTAGTATGCATGGTTATAGGATTTCAAGATGCTCCAAAATAATCACATTTTAATGTTGTGAAAATGATCTTTAGATACATCAACAACATAATTGACTATGGACTATGGCATCTTACAAGTGAAGATTTCACTTTGATAGAATATATAGATGTTGATTGGGTAGGAAGTATGGATGATAGAAGAAACACTAGTGGTGGTGCATTTTTTCTTGGAAATATACTTGTTTCATGGGTAAGCAAAAAAAAAGCTTCATTTACGCTTTCTATAGTAGAAGCATAGTATGTAGCAGTAGTGGTATGTTGAACTCAAGTCTTATGGAATAAATAAACACTAAAATACATCAAAGTAGAGTACAAGTCACGTATTTCTATTCTTTGTGATAACTCAAGTGCTATTAATATATCAAAAAATCTAATGATGCATTTTAAAACCAAGAACATATCAATTAAGTATAAATTTTTAAGAGAAACAATTGTAGATCAAGAGGTCACAATGGAGTATGTACCAACTCAGGATCAAATTGCAAACATATTCACCAAACCTCTTCCCAAAGAAGAATTTGAATATCTGAGATAGAAGTTGGGAGTGGTGGATCCTACACCACATCACTAGATATTAGCGATAGGCCATGATTCTAAGGGGAGAATCATAGAAGAATTATTAATCCCTAGAAGAAGAGAGAAAAGATAACTCAAGTATGCATACTTTTGAAAAAATTTAATGAGTTGATGGTTGCAGATGTTTGGACAAAATCCTTTATCTAATAAAGGGGGAGACTTTTTTTGACAAGTACATTAGAAATAATCCCTTTCCCATTGATGTCAAAGGAGGGGAAGAAGAGAAAATGTATACTACAAAAGTTTGGAGAAAAAGTGCTAATGTCAAAGAAGAAACATAGAAAATGTTCAAGTTGAGTATTAGGAAAAATTGTAATTGCCTAAGGGGGAGCAAGTTTCGTATGAGTAATTTTAGTTTATACTCATTAGAAGCCAATGTAAGTAATGCCAAGGAAGGAGTATAATATTAAAATATTAGAGCATCTCGTTTGCTATCAATGACAAAGGAGGATATTATTGGAAATATGATTGTTATTGATGTCAAAAGGGACATTATGAGCATGTCATTGATGTTTAAGATTGAGTATTGTGATTTGAGGATGTGCAAGGGATCCTATCAAAATTCAAGGATTATTATAATTCTTGTGTGCATGAGTTTAATTCATCTAGTTCTTCATATTGATCATCTAGACATTTTAGGTCTATGACAAGAAAATCTAAGGTAGTTTGATGACATCACCATTACCACATTTGGATGAAAATGGAGGAGTTTGTCATATGGTTGTGATCACATTAGTCCCTAGTTGTTATGCACTAAATTTCAAGTTGTGTTGAAGCATGGTATAAGATATGGGGATGCAAATTTGGCTACTCAAACATAATTCAATAATTTTCCATACTTAGCCAAATTTGTAAAAGGGTTCAACAGAGCCAAGTAAGCATATTGATGAGGTCAGTGTTCACACAAATAGAGGTGAAAGGATAAAATGATCATATGGGTTTATTAATTTTTGTTTTTAGTTTTTACGTTGTAAGTCTTAAGTCACATGATTTAACATGGCAAAAGATATGCATGATAAAATTAAGGATCTAAGGTATTTTGATAGTGTATTCCCACACTTAGTCAAATATGTAGGTTGTAATAAAAAGTTGAGAAGGCATTTTTATGATGTCATATCTTACACATGAAATAATTATGATAAAATAGATATATGGATGGAATTCCATATGTAAGATTATATTATGCACTAAATTGTAGACCATGCGACTAAGTGAAACAAGAGTTATTCAAGAACAAAGTTGGCCTTTCAAGTAAGTTCTAGGCATAACTAGTTCTATGGTAGAATAATCTAAGTGAGAAGATTAATATCATTATATATTACATGCATGAAGGATTATGAAAAAGGAGAATATGGGTTTATTAACTATTATTCCTAGTTTATATGGTCTAAATTTAAGACCAAGCAGTTGAGTGAAGCAAAAGATATAAAGATGCAAAGTTAGCCTTCTAAGCATAATAGAGATGGTACCCATAGTAAAATCTATAGAAGGTAAAGTTTGAGCTAGTTGGAAGATCAAAGGTTAGTGATTAATTATACATTGAATATCTAATTAAATATAACAAAGTCAATTTGTCAAAGGGACTATCACGTAAATGTGCTAGTGACAAGTGTCATAATCATAGAGCCTACACAATAACAAAGCCATTTAAAGTCAAAAGGTTAATTAGTAACATGTGATTACCAAGTGTCTCAATAGTGGGAAATGATAGTAATATATAAAATACATGCACTAATGCGAAGTGTCACATTCTTGAGAGCTAAGTAGAGATAAAGATTGAGCTTGTCAGAAGATCTAATAGTGAGTGGGTAATCATGCAAAGAATATCCAATAGAATGAGTGGACTCAAATGAGATAAAGTGCTCAAGTTTTATTGACATAGTGGTGAGTCAAAGACCAAGAAATTCTAAGAATATCAATGGAGTGTAATTATTCTAAATACTCAAGAAGTAGCGAGATGGAATAAAGAGTTTGATGTTTAATGTCAAAATAGAAGTAACATTCATGAAACTATGAATATCTAATGACACATAGGAGATCAGATCAGAAAGATAAATGGATGCATTTTTAAGTTAATAAATTAAAGTATAGAAGTGTACAAGGATCTAATAGAGAGAATAATCCTATTAGAGATAGATCAAACAAATGAATTTTAAAGTTGATATCTTTGAATGAAAACCATCATATTATGGTGCCAAACTTAAGATCAAAGGATGATATTTAAAGATATGATCAATCTAATGGTTAAGCATAAGAACATGAAATTAAGCCATATATTATGATATAGAAAATGAGATTGATCGATGTAACTAATAAAATTTGTGTAATAATGCATGTGCATCAAAATTAAATTCTAGCAAATTCTATAAATAGAAATGAGACCAGGAATCATGTTAGTGGTGCATGAGTTCAAGATGAGGGAAATTTATAGTCCAAAAGATAATGAACTAAGTCTAGAAAATTTTTGATGTGTTTATAAACAAATGTGAACATATAGAAGATACGGAACCTTATATCAATTATTTATATATGTGACATCTAAGATACAGGCAAAAGTTGTTGGAATGATTGATTTGTGTCAATGAGAGACTATCAATCTTGCCTACATCTAATGATTTTGTATTTTGTCCACCAACTATCATATTATCAAATTAAACCCTCTGTAAGGTCATGCTACCTATTTTTAGGCTTCCTATCATTTTTTCATCTTGATTATATTTATATAGATACACATTCAAATCACTTATTACACAATTTGAAATTTGAAATTTACAAGGATTACTAACACTAGTGAACATTGATAAAAAAAAGTTTCCTGCTATTTACAAATCAAGTTTCAAGCATATAAACTAGTCCTTAGCAAATTTCCAAACCACTTTTATGTATCCCTAATCCTTCATGATCAATTATTTAATCCATTTATAGATGAATTCATATAGTTAAAGTAAAATAATTACATAAAACACTTAGTTGGGATAATTACATGGAATTTTGATCCCTCTTCAGAGTATTGGTATGTAAGCAATGCTAAAAATAGTGGGGTGTTGAATTCTAAAAAAACATAAAATAATAAACCCTTTTTTACCCCTTCATATCCATTTATCTCCTCATGTCACAAAACTAGGGTTCTCATCTTAAATAAGGCACATATATTTCTCACACATAATTTTGAAGGTGAAAATAGTGAAAGAAAACCTAATTTTATTTATTACACCAAAAAATTCAATGAGTTCTAGTTTTATGTAAAAATATATAAATAGAAGACATGGAAAATTGAGGTATACATTATTATCCTCTATTGTGATTTCTTATCCTTGAGGGAACTCATGTTCAACTTTTGGAAGGTTTCTAGGTATTTTTTATTTTATATATTCTTGCATTGTATTTTCTTATTTGTTTAGTTGACAACTCAAAAAGATAGTTTCATCTCTCTTTTACCTATTTTATCCTTTCTCATTTTTGCTTATTTTAGTCTACCTTAATTTTTTTGTTTAAAAGCTAATATATAGCACCCTAAGTTATTATATTCTATTTACGTGAATTAGGTTTAATTAAAATTCATCAAAAACATTTGGTGAACCCTTTTATTGGTCAATAATTATTTAACCCTATGTCTCCTTTAGGGTTTTAATATTTTTATCCTAAAATTTTATATTTTTATTACAGGGTTTCAAAATATTGCATTTTCAATTTCCTATTATAATAATTTTCAAATATTTTCATGGCTATAGTGGATGAGTAATTTTTATTTCAATCATGTATATTATTTATGACATGTTGTATTCCTTTAATAAATAAAATTAATAATAATCATGTAATAAAATAAATCAAATCTTAAGGTAAGACATAAAAATTACTAATTCCAAACTTTTAAAAGTCAAGTATAATATGGGAGAAATAAAATTTATTAATCCAAGATCTTATGAGGTGTCATGTTAACCCTCAATATGGTGATAGCTACTTTCCCTCTAACTAGATCCATGTTATCACTATACCAGAAGGTATGTTTATCCACCCTATAGTATCAAATGAAGGTATCTAATATATCCTTCCTCAACCAGCCTCCACCTCTCACATCCCCTCTTCATCGAATATATATGCATATTAATTCAAAAGTACTTAGGGTTTATGCTTGTGAAACCCTAAAGGATAAATTCATCACTATGATCAATTCAATAGAGGAAATACAAAAGAAAAATCAGTATTTCATGTCAAAGATGAAATCATTGGAAAATAATAAAACACATACAAATAACCCAATGTATGATAGTGTTAATCATGTATTTGTATCTTCATCTAGAACTTTTGTGCCTAAAAAAACTTCATATCAAGTTGGAAGAAAAATATATATATCTAAAACTAGTGATTCAAAAATAATTTAAAAGGTTAGTAGAGTTAAAGTGAAATTATAAGATAAATGTTTCAAAAAAAAGTGATCAAACTACATCCTATAAGAAGATCAAGATACTATTATGCATATCAAATACTATTGTTGTTTGGATTGAAATAACAAAATACAAAATATAATTGATAGTGGTTATCCTATAATAGATTATAACCAAGATGAAAAAACTAAAAAGAAACATAATTTCAAGAAGATAACTCTAATTTATGGTGTAGTAGGGTTTTTCTTATATAAATGCACAAGATGGAAAGAGTGGCATATGATATTTATAGGATCTAAAGGATGATCATGATAATGATAATTATTATGTAGAAAATGATTGGAATTATAAAACTAATATTTAAGATTAATATGATAATATAATATATGGGTATAACACATATGATCTAGGACCTACACATAGGCATTCCCTTGATGACATATTAGGATTTTAGTAACATAATATTATTGTATATTGTTTTTTTATTATTACATCTTGTTCTTACATATGCTTGCATGTGTGATCATTTCATCCATTATACTTTATTTTGGTAATAAATCCCCTAATATGATGATCTACTAGACCTAATAGTTTATTTTGGTAAGAGATCCCCTAATCAAGTCTAGTAGATCCCCATATTGGTCATGTTCCTACTTAAAAAATGTATCCCCAATCAATAGTGTATGGTATGATCTATCTTCTCTGAGTAAGATTGATTTATAAACATGATGCATTTCTGATGGTATGTATACATTCTGGTGAACTTAACATGAATCTAAATTTTTTAAGTTTTATTTCTTATTTTTCATTATTTAATCATTTTATTCTTTACATATTTGCAATACTAGGTCGAAAGTATCGACATAGTTCTAACTTATGTGTACATGTTTAACACACAGTCACATCAATATGACTTAGTTCTATTTATGTATGGTTTTTAAAAAAATTAGTTTAAACTACTAGGTCAACCTAGTAAACCCTATACACATTCAAAATTATAGTTCAGACTACTAGGTCAACCCAGTCAACCCTATACATTTGTATGAATTTAGTTTAGCATACTAGGTCAACCCAATCGACTTTGCATATTCTCAAGTTTTCAACAGACAAGATCTATAAAGCTAGGTTGACCTAGTTGACATAGCTAGACAAAATTGCTAGTATAAATTAGGGTTCTTCAATTTCAATATTATTTTCCCCTACATCCTCTAACCTACCAAGGTTCCTTTCTATCCTTATTTGTAATTTTTAGCATTAGTTATAGTTTTTGTTTTCATAGTTTCTAGTCTTTAAAACTACCCCTATACAATCAACTAAGTTAACCCTATCAGTGTAGTTATATATTTTGTATTCAGTTTGAAATTTTAGGTTAACTCTATGAATGCATTTCATTTTTAAACCCTTACTTCTATAGTACAAAGGTGACACTATCGACCCTATTATGTATTCTTTGCATACACTATCAACTAAATCAACATTGCACTATGTTTCAATGTTGAAATTAACCTTTATATGCTAATAATTATCTCACACTTTATTTTTTGTTACTTTAATGCTTAGAATAGATCACATATTCTAATTAGGTAGTTTTAAATATACCATTTAGTTACACTATTTTCTATTTTATACACACACTACCAAATCACAAAATCTTAAAACACATTTTAACAATTGTCTACCCAAGGCCTACCTACTTGGATTTCATCACCAAGGGGGAAGTCAACATGGTTTTCTAGACAAGTATAAAGATTGGGTTAATGGTATATTTTGGCTAAGCATCTAATACCTTTATCATTGTGGTGTGTGAAGTGAGGGGGTAGTCCCCAATACCAAGATAGTACCATTACCAATATAGATCCCTTTTATCCTAAATGTCTTGAAACCATCTTTAAATTACTTTCTAGTTCCTTGGTTACAACCAACTTCTTATCACATCTAAAATCAAAATCTAATAATATAACAACATTTAGGATGATCACTTTGTTAGATTTTACTTTCCAAGTCGCTTTATTTCTCTTTGCTTAATTATATGTTGTATTTTAAAAACATGCATTAACCAACATTGGTTCAAGGTTTTATGTTGCGTGCTTCAATTGGATCAAGATCATTGACCCAATTGATTGTGTGTTTTCTTTCATTTCTTTCTTTTAAATTACTTACAATTTTTTCCGTATTTTAGTATATAGTCATTCCTATCAACATAGTCTCTTATAAACTATCTATTTTTCCCTTGCCTATTGCATTAGGTTAACCATGTCAACTCTAATAGTTTTTAAACCCTTTCTTCTATCTAGGTTGACCCTATTGACTCTGTAAAAAAAAATTAAACCTTATTTTCTATATTAGGTTGACCCTATCAACTTTGTATAATATTTAGACCATGTTTTCTATACTAGGTCACCCAATTGACTCTATATCTTTTTTTGCCTTCCCTGTCTACTAACCTAGTTCTATATTTCTCTTTCTTAATATTTTGTTCATTTCTCTCAAATCATAATAAATTCTCCTATCATAATCTTCTTGGATATCTTGAATTCATTTAGGCACTATCTGGGGTTATCTTTGCTTCTTATCTATTTTTCCCTTTTTTATCTTTTGGGGAATCTTGCATTGCCCATCCACACATTATTCTAGCCTTTAGGGAATCTTATGATGCCCACCCAAATATTATTTTAGACTTTGGGGAATCTTGAGATGCCCATACCTACATCCACCTACCCTTTGGAAAATATTACAATTCCCACTCTTACTCTCCATTACATAATACCAAACTAATTCAACTCTAAGAAACCTTCTAAGACACATAGGCTTGTCTCTCACATGCTCATTATTGATATAGTTTTTAATTAGGATCATTTCCACCTTTTTATGCTTTTTATCCATATATATATATATATATATATATATATATATATATATATATATATATAACACTTTTTATAGGTTATTTGCACATATATCTCCCTCTGAACCATTTATCTCTTATTAAAAACCTTTAGTCCTTCCTTTTTGAACTTTTAGTTTCCCATTTCTCTCATGATTTTCATTGTAAAACCATGGATAGGACCCGGTGTTCCTCATGGTGTACCATAGTTTTGAATTTGAGCTCTCAGGGCTAAATTCTAAGCTTTTCTGGCTCTTTTGGCTCTCTCCCTTTGTGGTTCTTCCTTTTGGCATTTTGGCCTTTTACATTTAGGTCTACGTTAAACCCTTACTTAATCTATTTTGTAATAATGGTTCTTTTTTTAGAGGTAGGTATTGGATTGTTATTTCAACTCTTGTATTATTATTTTACAAGTAATAAACTTTTTAAGTAATATTTCAAATTTGTTGTCAAGAAGGGCCTAATATGCACCTACAACCAAAGGCAATCTTATATAATAAGGCAGAAAGGGAAAAGGTTTTTTTTCAAGAATGAAGTTAGAGAGTGATATTAAGGAAAAATATATAATAATAATCCTTTTATTTAGTTTTAGTAAATTTAAAGAGGAAAAAACCTTAGTCTAAGAAGTACTCTTAAGTTTGGTATGTACCAGACCATCAGGATGAAGACACATAAACTACATACCAAAAACATGAAAGTGTAAAAATTTTATGCTCAATTTGGGAATATGGAGTTTTTATAATATGTAAATGATACTATAGAAGGTTTTTAATATGATTCATATAATTGGAAATCAAACTCAAGTCAAAATAAGACTATTAGGGTTAAAATGACCAATTTACTCACAAACCCTCAATCTCAATCAAATAAGTTTCAGAGGATATTGAGGGTATAAATGATTATTAATATAATTGTATAAGGTCCATATAATTATATTATTCTATAATTGATTAATAATTTAAAATCATATTATTCTCTTTAATTATTTATTTAAAATGTATAAATAATCAAAGAGAATAATGAAAAGGGACTAAAAATGCACAACCAATTCAAGATCGCACATACATAAATGGTCATGAGTATGCATAGAAGTATAATTTTGGATTTATTGATAGTTATAAAAGATGTGGGTCGAAGGCAACCAATTTAAATCCATAGAGAGTGGGAATGATAAATACAATGATATACTAAATAAATTATCTCATTATATAATGGTTGAGGTAATTAGAGATATTAGAGTTGGGAAAAATTGCTTATTTATTATAATTATGGTGATCTAACAACATTATGGTTATTTTATTATAACCATAATTACTCCATTCTCCTATTCATACCCTTCAACTTCACCCCTTCTCTCTCCTCTCTTATGATCTATATATTCAAGCAATTTTGTCATTGTAAAGAATCCATAATTTTTATGAAAAGCCATGCTGGTTTGACATCTTATTTTGCCTTTAAATAAAGTTATGAAGTTGATTTTATCTTTGTAAATTTTTCCTAAATTACCAACTTATGCTCAGATTATCTTGCATTTTGATGTCATGTATATACATTATATTGGTTTATTACATAGATATCATATATGCTCAGGCTAACACATATCATGTAGAGATTTTTTATTTTGAGGACAATTTTTGCATGGGTTTGAATGATAAGGGTGTAAATGGATCTCAAATTGATAATACATGTATACCAAATCATTATCAACATATTTTCTTAGATAAACAAGATATGGAGGAAAAAGGTGAAAGTTTCTAAGCTCTATGAAGATTATCCTCTTGATCCACTAGGCTTCTTAGATATTTTTTATAAATTACCAACTTATGCTCAGATTATCTTACATTTTGATGTCATGTATATACATTATATTGGTTTATTACATAGATATCATATATGCTCAGGCTAACACATATAATGCAGAGATTTTTTGAGGACAATTTTTGCAAGGGTGTAAATGGATCTCAAATTGATAATACATGTATACCAAATCATTATCAATATATTTGCTTAGATAAACAAGATATGGAGGAAAAAGGTGAAAGTTTGTAAATGATATTGCTATGTCTTTGAATGATAAGGGTGTAAATGGATCTCAAATTGATAATACATGTATACCAAATCATTATCAACATATTTTCTTAGATAAACAAGATATGGAGGAAAATTGTAAGATGCTTTGGAAGTTTTTACAATATAGAAATTACCCATGAGTTGATCTTGTATGATGATCTCATAATAATATCATTACCCTACTTGAAATTCCATACCCTTGAAGTCTCCATTAAGCATGGTTCACCCACTTGATTGTAGTAGTGCTCTTGAAGTTAGTTGTAGATGTACATTTGTAATGGGCATTAGAAATGAGGACAAGGTGAATGTTGTGTTGAGACTCATAAATTATACAATAAATTATAGATAAAATTAAGGCCAAACTTAACATAGTTTCATATTTTTGGAACTCTATTATTACTCATCCTTCACATATAATCATGTATTACCATGATTAACATTTAATCAATTCAAAATTAAATAGTATGAAAGAATGCATTAATTCACAAAGAATATACACTCAATTCAAGATGGATTTATGTAATTTAAGAAGTGTTGCATAATATTACATATTCAAATTTTTCCATACAATTCTATCTATCTCAATCTAACCATTTATTTACAAAATCATGGTATATATATGCTATGAAGATATTATGGCTCTTCATCTTCTTGACCTTTCATTTGTTTTGCTAAAATATTTCAGGTACTTGTTCAACTTCCATGTGTTTCATCAACCTACTGAAACCATATTCTATACAAAATATGATACAATGTGAACTGGTCACATGATTATTATAAAAAAATGTGTGTGGATTATGCTTCTCACCTTCCTAGTAATAACAAGGCTAAGACTTAATACATGTGTAAGAAAGGGCCAAAAAAAATCAAGATTTATTGAGATTAGGAACCTAGTCTTTAGATGTAGCGAGATACATTTGTCAAATTTGGATAGTACCAATTGATGTTAGTTTCTAAGTTTAATTTGTATTGTTTAGTAGAAATCAATTTGAAGTCTGATTTGAACATAGTTGTGGATAAAATGGGGTGTCTATATTTTCCCCCTATTTGGGAAGATTTTTCAAGATACAAAAACAATAACATCTTCTCAAAGAATGAAAATTTCATTAATGATTTGACTAATTCCCTAGAAGGTGATGGATTAGCCCTAGATTCCCCCTCGAGGTAGTGGGTAGAAAATAAGTTTGATGAAAATTCCCTTGAAAATAAGGCAATAATATGGATGGACATTCAATGATTCCTAAGTTTAATTTGTATTGTTTAGTAGAAATCAATCTGAAGTCTGATTCGAACATAGTTCTAGATAAAATGGGGTGTCTATAGTTTTCCCCTATTTGGGAAGATTTTTCAAGATACAAAAACAATAACATCTTCTCAAATAATGAAAATTTCATTAATGCTTTGACATATTCCCTAGAAGGTGATGGATAAGCCCTAGATTCCCCCTTGAGGGAGCGGGTAGAAAATAAGTTCAATGAACATTCCCTTGAAAATAAGGAAACAAATAACAAATAGAAAACAACCATAGATACACAATTCTAGACATAATTTGCTTTCCTTTTACCATTTTTCATTATTGTACCACCCTTTTTTGTGGACACATGAGTCCATTTTTCCCTTTTACACACCTTTTTCCATTGTTCGATAAGATAAGGATTCTTACTACTCACTCATCCATGTTGTTTTACCATTTTATTTCTAATTTTACATCAATGTTTAATTAACATAATTTTTGACATGTATCTTTGGTTTGACTTGGTGATTTTTCCTTCTTACTTATGGTTTACTTGTTTGAGTTTTTCGATCTTTAGTAGCCTTGGCATAACACTTATCACTTTAGCTTGAAAAATTTCCATATACATCCCATACAAATCACACCATTTATCTTAGGTTTCCTACATTTTTTTGTTTTTCTCTTTAGTTTTGTATGCTTGCATTTGTTGAAAGTAGTCTTTGCACCCTACACAATCAAAACTAACAACATAGAAGATAACCATCCAAAAATAAAGGTAAGTCAAGGTACACATCACATTTAATTTTCAATTATTTCCATTTTATTTATTTAATTTGAATTATTTTATGCTTTAACATACTACAACCTTTTTAAACATAGCATTATGTCTTCTTATGTTCTTTCTCAAAGCACCATCCCTTGTTACACCTTAGTGACACGTGATGAGGTTCAAGTTAGGCATATATATACACATAATATTTTCAAATTTTATTAAATACTCATGTTTTAAATCTTTTAGGAACCCATCAAGACTCAATCTATTTGAGTGCACTCCTTAAAGGTTGAACTGGCAAAGGGGTGGGAAAATCATTGGTGTTTCATAGGATTGTTGTCCCTTATTTCCACATTATTACCAATCCAAGTAGCTCATAAAAATCATTCCCTAAGCTATTACTCCTATTTTCCACCTTACTCTAATATTTTCCACTCTCCATTCCTCTTTTCCTCACCTTAGGTCCCTTTTGACAATATACTGTACTAGGTCAATTGGGTCGACCCTGTATAGTTTTGGGTGATTTTTACTTAGGAACTAGTTTGGCTCTTGACTAACCTAGCTCATGACCTAGTGAATAATTGTCCAAAATTATGGTAGTATAAGTAGGTCAACCCTATTTATTAAGATTTTTAGAAGGGCTTAGGATCAAATTAGCCTATATATATAAGATCATTTTGTCATTATTTCATATTAAATCAAGAGTTATTATTCTCTTGTGCTTTTTAACAATCTCCTCTTCCACCATTCTACTTCACGAGTCCTAGCTTAGTATTTGAATCTAGTTTTTTGGATAATTCTTAGATGATTTGACATTTATTAGTGATCCTTACAAAACACAAAAACCTTTTATGAATCCCTTTTGCCCAAGGGAGAGATTGAGTCTTGATGGGTTCATTATTCAAGTAAGTATTCTCTAACTTTGATCCACTCTTTAGTAGATATAAATAGCATAAGTATTGGATTCAAATAATATTAGTTTTATTGTTTCATGTATTAATGTATTACTCATACATATCTTAATTTATATTCTCTTATGCACATTTTGATTGTCTACTAACCCCTCATATTGTGCCACAAACTTTAGTGAACACTAGATTAGATTTACTTTAATTGTTATTAGTTTAATGAGATATAAAAACACAGGACTCCCTTAGGGTTATTATGTGATTTTTCTTGATTGGATGCTTTTTAACCCTCCCTATCATAGTGTATTATGGTAATAGATCCCCTAATTAGGTCTAACAAATCCTCATATTGGTCATGTTCCTGCTTAACAAATATGTCCCCAATCAGAAGTATATGGTATGATTTATCTTCTCTAAGTTATGATTGATTTATAAAAATGAATCATTTATGATTGCATTAAATCTTCAATCCATATACATATTTTCCAAAACTCTATCTCATTTGATCATATCCTAAATATTCTAATTAGTTAAATTAGGCCTATTAGACCTTCTATTTATACATGACTCTTGATCTCACCTATATTGGTCATCCAAGAAAATTTAAATACTTGTATCACCTTTTTAATAGATCAAAAAACACATTTAACAATTTAAACAAACACTACATAGGTTAGTCATTACCTTTAAGGTCCAAAACCACCATTATGCCTAATAGAGACCTAATGTAATTAGGACTTTTCAAAGCAAATGTTTCACTTTGACCACCTTGGAACACCATGAGCCTCCTAAAATGGATGAAAAAATTAAAAAATGATTAAATTATACCCTTGATAATCTCAAATTATGTCCCCAATACCATTTGTCTCATTTCACTCCTTGTACCACACAATTAGGTCTACTCATATTTAGGCCTTCTCACTGTTGTAAAGTCTATTTTTAAAATTTGATGCATAAACTCAACCTTTATACATAAAACAAACACAAAATAACATTTTTAAAGCCTCCATGACCTTAGGGTCATCACCAAGTACATTATATTTCATAATATAGGAAAAAAGACCTCAAACAAATCAACTTCATATGCTCACTCAAGAATGCACATAGGCCTTAAGAACCTAGTCAAATGCCTTTGAATTTTCACAGCTTCATAGGAGTTTTTCATGCTTAAATTTTTTTAAAAATTAACCTATTATACATATATAAAAAATTAATGTTCATTTTATTCTTCAACTCTATTCAAAAATACTCAGGAACACCATTCTCACTAATACACAAAATAACCTATAGCTCTAAAAACATAGTCATGAAAATCAAGATTTAGAACACCTGTGTGAACAATTTTTTGAATTTAAATGGGTTTACATGATCCCTAAACATCCTTATAACATATTAGGATAGATATATTTTAGGATTCAATATCAATATTGGTTTTATAGATCAATCTCATGTCTTCACCCTATGCAGACTTCACTATGCTAGACAGGTCACTTTGAGAACAAATTTCTTCTTGTATATGATTATAACCAAAAATTATAATAAAAATGGATATTATAAATAGGTATTTAACATTTAACCATGAATTTGTATCTATTATTAACCAACTTCAACCCATCCCTAATCTCATTCTTACTATTACCTAGTTTTTTCTATTATATTCCTTATTAGGCCTATTTAACGATAGGTAAACTTCAAAAAATGGTTTAGAATATTCAAGGTCTTAAACCTGATCAAAAACTTACATGATCACAAATTATAAGTCTCAAAAATAATCATCCATCCATTTTCATTCTTCAACCCTACCTACTACATCAATATTTTAAGAAATAAGGGCTTTCCTATAGCTTTCACTGACTCTTATAACAAACCAATGCCACTTGAATAAACTTGGAAGAGTAATATACATGTTCCAAATATCAAACTAGGCAAAAAAATCCATTCTAGGTCATTTACAATAAAATATTTCTTATCAGGTCATAATGAGGTTTTTATGAGGGTTTATACTTCCTTCCATTCTTAGTAATAATTCATAAAGGATTACCCCTTAACTCCAAAACCAATGATAGGAAGCTAGGAACCTTCCCCAACTTCAATTAACTAATTAGGATCTCATGCAAAGGTTTCACATGCCAATGAGCATAAGAAAATCCTTATTAGGTCTGTAACACCCCATTATGTGTACATAGAAGACCTCAACACCAATTTTCATGCTTTCTCTTTTAGGATATAACCTAAAACTTGGTAAAAAAATTAAAAAATCCTCTAAAACATATTTCAATTCTCTCAAGAGATTTATCACCTTGGTAAACTAACTTGACCCATCATTAGGCTCACTAGGTCTCTTTGCCCATTATGTCTTGAACTACCAGTCATACTTAGACTTTCATCACACATTGAAAAATTTTGTACTATTTTTAAAACCTCACCATTATGTCATTAAACCTCATACCTTTATCACACACTATCACCCATCATCTCACAAGCCTTAGACTATTTACCTCATCATGCTACCAAGACTATGCCTTCTCACTAGGTCTCTTCAAGTAATGACTAAGACCTAAAACTAACCTTGAAACACTTATGAAGGCTTATTTTCCTTATGTTCATGTTTACATATATTTATACACTCTCTCATGCCTATATCGGTACAAATAACTAAACTTCACTGTGCTTCAGGCATACACCTTCTCTTAGGATTAGACTAGACTTCTTAAGACACTTGATACACAAGAGTAGCTTATATTGTATAAAGATATTTACTTTGACTTTAATGAAATCTATATTGAATTTGACATCAATGATAACACCAATGAATAAACACCAACAACAATAATATACCTCAATAATCTCCCCATTGTCATTGATGGAAAACATTTACACAAAGATGATCATTTATAACTCCCCAAGCTAGATCTTATTTAGACTAATATTTCATCCAAACTAGAACTTTATTTCATTTTGAAATTAATGAAAAATGGTCATCTTATTGAGATATATTTGATCCTTTGACCTATAACAGCACACCTTTATTTCTAAAAAACCTCATTATTTCTCTTTGACAAAAACTCAACATAGATCAAGGTCACATACCTAATTTTAGAGAATGATTGGCTCTCCTTGTCTCCATGAGATATTCAAACATTATTATGGTGCCCCTAGTTTTACTATTTATAGATCCATGCCAACATTTTATACATCTTAGTGTAAGGCAATCATTTGGGATGATTGCTATTTTGATATCATTTGCACCTGTTGGAGGAATCGATACACACCTTACACCAACATGCAATTGGATAACCAATTTAATGAATTTTTGGGCATCTTCAAGAAGTGGATAGTGAAAGGTAATAGAGTTGATAGAATTATTTATAAATATCCATCTTGGTACCTAGCATACATAGTTCCATCCTAGCAGAAGGTGTTCTTATAGCCTATAAAAAATAGTTCAAATTAGAGAGTGGAGGGATGCAAACTTGATCTATCAAAGATATGTAGAATTGGATATAGATATTATAGATTCAATTAGAATGATAAGTAACATGGATGCCACTAATGCTCCTATTTCATATTCCCAAGCTCACCTATGAGCCTCTGGACAGATAAATAGCTTAAGTGATATACTTACTTTGTCTTTTGTATAACTTACTCTATTTTAATTATACTTTGGTTAATGAATGATGAAGGTTTCAGTACATACAATGGTTATGGTTTACCTATCTTTGATATTTTTAATGAATTTGTAATTAATTAACTAGTTAAAATGTGATAATCTCAATATAGTTATGTTCAGCACCTTGATTGTAAGATTTTGTTTTAGAGCATGAATGGCATCCATGTGTTAGTTTATGACATCATCATACTCTGTTGAAATAGACTAAGTGTAAAGAGAGTCATGTACCCAAAATTTGCTACCCTTACTAAGAATAACCTAGCCTAAGCATAAACACTTGATCTAAAACATCCCCTTGACCTATTTAGCACCTATATGATGATAGACTTAGTTAGTAAAGACTTGGACTCCTATGACTAGAACTACACATCCCAAAATAAGCTTGCACCTATTGACCATGAGGCTTATAATATACAAGACTTGATCCAATGAATGTACAAAAATCCCATGATGAAATGACCAAGTCTTATAAGTGAAATCTTGTGCCATGACTTAACTAGTCCAATGCAAGCCCTAGTTATTTCTTTGCTACACTTTGGGTGAGCACATAAGGCTTACACCTTATATGAATTGATGCCAGTTTATAAAAGTGATAAATGTTAAGCACTCTAGGAATATGATAATGAGTCTATAACTTACCTGGACCACTGAATGAGTGCTTAACCCTAGGTTTGATGAATTTAACCCCCTTTTATATAACATTTTGGTTTCATTTTTGAGACCCATGTTGAATTTTGTTTTTGAAATGGTGCAAAATAATAAGGCTCTAACTCTCCCTTGAGAATATTTAATGTTGGATCCAATAGGTGGAGGATAGATTTTCACTGAAGCATCCATCTTGTAAAGGGAAAAATCCAATAAAGTGGGTTCAAAAAAACCTATATGATGATCTATATGAGGTTTTCATTTATGAACTACCTAAGCATGTGTACTGATGGTTAGATGCCTATGTGATCCATAAATTACAAAGATATGGGTAGAAACTTTAGTTGATGAAAGAGTGCTTGGAGAGACTTAAGACTCTAGATACCACATGAACTAGATAAGTAGACAATTGGTGGTAAGGAGTGCTAAACAGTTACATGCTTGAGTTCATTATTTATACATACTACTAACCTAAAGAATCAAAGTATTAGTTTGTGTATAAACTTAGAGGCACATTTGTGAAAGAGTTTGGCATAGATACTACGAAGCTAATGGAAGATTATGGTTTTGAAACTATGAGAATGGAAGGCTAAAGTCCTTTCACATATGAGTAACATAACAGGGAAGAAGGGGATGTGTAGGTGAAGTTCAATAGAAGGGGATGAGTACATTTACACCTGATAACTTAGGAGATAGACTTATAACAAGAAAAATCATAGGTTGGTGGAAGATCTCAAACCTATAAGTGCCAAGAGAACCTGTAGTGAATAGTATAGGCATAAGGAAGTATCTCTTGAATTACAATAGTATGAAGAGGAGAGAAACAATGAATCCATAGATCAAGCTCAATCATTGATGGGTGTAAAATGCACTAGGTTATTATAGAATTTGATAATATAAGATACACTAGATGTGCCTACCCCGTTTATACCTATGGCACAAGTTCATACATTAAATCCCCCATGTGAAGAAAGAAGAGTGATAATTGACCTTATTGTCAATATAGACTTTGACCATTTTTCAAACTTAGAGTATAATTTTATAATTGAACAAGTTATTCATTATGAGGAGTTAAACATGGATACCTCTATACCATTGTGTGATATCTTAACAAAATAGAACATGAGTATAGGAATATTAGCTTAGCCAATGTCATCTCTTCATATTGGGAAATAACTTGTAAGAAATGGTCTGATGAAACAAGCTAGTAGTATAGTGCCATCATCATCTATGGTGTTAATAATAATAGTGGGACCAGTGCCTCACCTAATGGCTAGAGGCATTGGAGGATTACCACCTAGATATATGTTAGGAGGGTAATCACCTTAGATAAAATTTTCACCCCCACAACAAATATACTATGAAATGGTCATGCACTTGCCAAAGTATGTAGTGTGCAGAATGCCATATAGAATGTGCTAAAGTGTGAACTACAATGGTACACTTTGAGCATAACCCACTTGGAGTGCAAGGTAACCTAGTTCATGACCACTTTATTAGATCTCACCCATATGTAGTATAGGAAATTATTTCCTAACCACTTTATGGTATATTATGACACATTTAAGGAAGCATTCTTGTATAAATTCAACATAACAAAGTTTGAATAGTAGAGCATCATTATTCTTAAGGATATTAACCAAAGGACCTCAAAAAGTGTGTACTTGTATGATGTTAGGTTCAAAAATCTTCTTTTAAATATTCTTTATGACATTCACCCCTCCCAGCATGCATAATGTTTCATTTGAGGTTTGTTAGTGCCATTTAGAGGATTACATTCATAGACCCTTGCAAAGTGCTTGAGGCCATACTCAGTGTTGAGGTAGTAAGAAGTGTCGATACTAGGATCATCCCATTCATAGAGGCACAAATTACATCTATGGCCTCATAACTCCAAAATCTAATTTCTAGTTCATCATAAGATGTATGAAGTGGATTATAGTGTACTAACTATGAGACAAAAGGCCATAATAAGAATAAATGTCCTAAAAAGAATGTGCACACATTGCTTGTAAGTTGTAAGGTCTATCATGAGGTGTATACTGTTCATAATTTACCTTTATTTCAACATGCTAGTTAGGTTAATATAACCATATATTGTTGGTTGTGTGATATCTACACTAATACCATAGTTATCTATCAATTAATTTATAAGATGCATGAGAAAATATAGAGATGCACAAGGTAGGCCACTATAGTATTTAGAGCATAGGTGACCCAAGAAAATGAGGGATATGGCCAATATAATGTAGGATATGGGATGCAAAGAGGCACTAGAGGGTGATGTGGAGGATGAAGTGGAAGAAGGTTCCCATTGTACTCATGTTACAAGTGTGACTCTATAGAACACTATCACAATGACTTCCCTACACATAATATATGTGGGTATTGTTGAAGAACCCATAACATTGAGGAATGCCCTAACTTTTATAATAAATTGACCCAAGGTAGGCCTAGCATATATAAGGGAACATGAATGATTAGACATGATCTAAAAGTGGAAAAATGGACTCCAAAGGCACAAGTAAACCACATAAAATAGTCAAAGTGCAGGTGACTACTCCTAATACATTCACCACTGAACCTTTAGTGTCACTAATGCTATAATTATGCTTAGAGTATGGGGAGAATAATTTTATTTAGTATATAATTCAGCTAGAACAAAGAGATACACCTTACCCAAACCCTATGCACAAGAAAGATGTATTGCATTAGGCTATGAGTGTGATCCAAAACCATCAAAGAGAGATCCAAATACCATGATACCTAAAGGTGTAGGTTGGTTCCTCCCATAAGAATCAAGATAGCCAGGAGGCTAAGATACAAGATATAATTGAGATCCTGTGACTCATAAAAATAGAAGGAATGTTACCCCTACTAAAAATTTTGATCTTGAAACATATGTGATGCAGGAACATCTACAATAGCTTCATGGAGGACTATTTGAGGTCATCAAACATGCAAATTCAAATGATGATCTAGCGTGAAATTTCAAATTCTTGTTTTCCCTCCAAATTGTGTTTAGATTTCAAAATTTTACCTTGAGAGTAAATGTAATTGTCAAAAGTAAAAAGTGAAAAGATAAAAAAATAATTGTTGGGGCTGTTGAGGAAATAAGGGAGGAGTGTTTGAAAATATTTCAACCTTAGCATATTGTTGAAGATTAAAACTTGTATTTGTTTTGCCTTAAGCCAAATTGGGCATAGAGGTTAGAGAGGAGGTTCTTAAAAAAGAAAAGAAAATTAATTCAAGAGGAGAGTGGGACGTAGAAGAAGAAGAGAGATAGAGAATCTCCTTGAGGGTGAGGAGGAGTCACGAAGGCCATTTAGCCTGTATTATCTTGTTTTGACTCATGGCAATGAAAGCGAGTCCCTATTTCTAGAAAAGATGAACATTAATTATTAAGATAATGGAGGTGTTGAATTGTTGGATGGACCTGCAGTAGAGAATGGATCGTGGTATGGACCGAAGTAGTTCATATGCTTGTTGATGAAGTTCGTTGACCATGTACATAGGAAGATACTTGTGGAGGTAGCATGGAGGCTGAGCAGAGGTATTTTCAGCTCATAAGATGAATTTTTAGGCTACAGCAAGGATGATCCACTCGCCATTTTAGGGTCCAACTTACCAGCATTTTTACTACATAATTTCTAGTAATAAGGTTTGTTTTTATTCCTGCTGTCAATATTGAGTGCCAAAAGTATTTTATTATGGGCATAAGATCATGTGTGGCACACCATGTCCCAGGAATATATTATGCAATGTTACATTGGGAATCACACTTCATGAATTTATCATAATTACGCTTCATGAATTTAGCATATGATTGTTGCTCCATGCATAACATTTATGCACTTTTACAAGGCCAGGTTTTGGGCAATTCTCTTATCGCAAGTCATATATACATTATGATACTAGAGTGCAAAAAAAACAAGTTTGTGAAGAATTGTATGGAAAGACTGGAAAATGTCCCCTGGTCTTCCTAATTTTGTGTAGGTTCTTGTCTATGTCATGGTACGGTATTTTGTCTGTAGCTTAAATTGAACTTATGGTTGTATCTAGATTTTGCCAAATATTCTCTAAACAAGGGCCATGGATGTGTATTGGAAATTGTGGAGACCAACCTTCTCCCAAATGGTATTTTTAGAACAACACATCATTTTCAGTGCATACAGTTTGATTGGAGATGGCATATATGATAATGCAGTCCCGAATGGTGAAAGGGCTTTGCCTATTTTTGAAAGCCTTTGGTAATGATGAAATGGTATTATCCCTCATAGAGTATTGCAAGCACTCAAATTTAATTAATACATCTATTCACTAAACCTTTGAGTATGGTGAATGGTGCAGACCTAAGCCAGGAATATATATACAATTAGCCAATGAAAAGGTAGAGTTCTATTTGCCAAACCGTGTGGTGACTATTGCATAGTCTTGAATGTGAATACACAACCTGAGTTGGATTTTTATGTTTTACTTCTATTTAAATGAAATGATTATGAAGTAAATTCTCATACAAGGATATTTGGGGCTAGACTTATTTTTCTATTTGTGTTGGTTCTAACATTTTAGAATCAGAGTATAGGGATAAAAAGGAATTATGATTAATATCTCTTGAAGGAAACCTTGATAAAGATTTTGTAGGTAAAATTGGCCATTTTTAGATGAAAACAAAATATGACAGTGCATCATTTTGGTATCAGAGCTTGAAGCTCTTGGGATTTGGATCAAGTTGTTACAGGATTTGGCAAAAGGGATCAGTAGGACAAAGTGCTAAAAGACCCTATGGAAGAAAGGTATGAGTAACTTTGATATTTAATTTGAGTTTATTGTGTTTGAGAAGTAAAAAATTGAAGAGGAAGGTAGTCAAGCCATTGAGGCTTAAGAGGAGAAGAAGCCAAGGAAAGCTTAGTGAAAGAGCCAAGAGAAGCTCTAGAAGAAGAGCAAGTGAATGCTCAAGAGGAAGATCCAAAGCAAGGTAAGCTTGGATTTGTGAAATTTTTAATATTTGTCATATTTCAGACCATTGACTCAGTGTGATGTCCATTAAGTAGGATCAAAAGACTGGGATGTAAAAGGCCTAGGTGAGATCAAGGAGATTGTCAAAAGACCAGTCAAGGAGAAAGGCTTGGGTGAGACAAGTGGACCTACAGGGATCAAGAGACCAAGGTGGAAAAGACTTGGGTGAAGATCTCAGAGATGGAAGTATTGTTGAAGGCACTATAGAGCAGCAAAGTACATGAGAATACCAAGAAGAAAGCAAGCATCAAAGGTATGACCAGTATTGAAATTGATAAAGAAATTTCTAGTTTGAAGAGAGAATTAGCTAATATTAAAGATGAATATGAGTCTTGGATGCATTTGAATAGGCAAGCATGGGTATGACCAATGAAGAAGAGGTTAAAGTGGCCAATAGATCTCCTAATGAAGAGGAGAAGAGGGCAAAAGAAGATTGCCAAGAAGAGAGAAGCCCATAGAGGCTTGAAGAAGATAAGAAGGTTGCCAAGTGAGCACCAAAAAGAGGAAGAGGTGGAGAAGAAGGTTTTCATTTTAGAGAACAAGAGAAGAGAAGAAAGAAAAGGTGAAGTGCCAAGAAGAGCACTTGAAAAGATAAGAGTGTTGGTGAAGAGAGCACTCATAGAGACCTTGTGGTATCTTGTTTTTACATCTAATGTTGTCTTTGCATGGGTAATTGCAAGTAGACCTTGTGGTATCTTGTTTTTACATCTAATGTTGTCTTTGCATGGGTAATTGCAAGTATGAGCAGCCTTGTGAAGGTCAAGAGAAAGGCCTTGAAGAATGAAGAGATTGGTGCAAGAGAAGACACCAAGTACACAAGTGAATGTGTAAGAGAAAAGAAAAAGTTTGTTGCTGTTTATAAGGAAGAAGAGATGCATTGGCTAATGCATGAGGGAGGTGGTGAGGACCCCATACAAGTAAGAGAAGAGATAGCAGATGAGGATGACTTCCATGATGCCATTGAAATCCAAGAAGAGGCAAGAGAACAGTCAAGCATAAAGGAAGAAGAAAGGATAGATAATCAAGAAGCTATGCAAGTCAAAGAACTAATGGAGCAGCCCATTAAGGAGGTAAAGGTGAGTTCAAAAACTGATTTGTTTTATAAGCATGAAACTATTGATATGCATGTTAGAGAATTAAAGAGAAAGGTGAAGTTTCCAATTAACCATGGATATGTGATGCCTAAATGGTCAAAGAAGCAAACTCCCAAGCAGCAAGAAGTGTTGGTACAAGAGCATGGATGCAGGATGCCTACATGGTTTGAGAAGACAAATGATAAGAAGGAGAAACAAGTGTGGGTGCCTAAGAAGGCAAAAAGTGAAGAAGATGTGAGTGTTGAGGAAACAACACCAAGAAGTCAATGGAAGAGGATTGAATGTAATTCAAGCAACCAAGAGAATGAAGGTGAGAAAGAAAACTTCTCAAAAAATAATGAGGTAGAGCATGAGGATACAAAGATGAAAGGTAAGTCAATTGCTGGTAATGAATGGGATAATGATGTTTTTGAATCATTTAATGATCTTTTTATAGAAAATGAGGAATGTAAAATGTCTACGAAAACTAATATTTAGCAAGGAGAGAATTCCAAATGGATGGATGATGAGGAAAGGGGAGAGTATGTAGAAAAGCAATGCCTCATTGAAAACAAAGAACAAATAGGATGGCTTCAAAGAGAAGTTGAAAAGAATAAGGAGACACAAGGTAAGAATGCTTTAATTGTATTTGATGAGTATATTGAAAAAGTTGGTTTACATGAAGACAGCTCAAGAAAGGATGAGATGAAGAGTGAGGCTAGTGAAGGACAAGTAATCCTTGTAAGTGATCAACGTAAATTTGATGAAGATGGTGAGATAGATGAAATCTTACTAAAGGAAGAGTTGAAGATGTTGGAGGAGCTGTTTGGTCATTCAAGAGAGATGAATGAAGGTACAAGCCATGGTGTAAACACCATTGATAAGAATGAAGCAATAAAAGAGCAAACCCAAGAGGCAAGGATAGTTTTGATCAAGGAGCAAGAACATGGAGGCAGCCAAGAGGCTTCATGGCCTAAAGGTTTTGATTCTAAGGTGGCTTTGAATGTTTTGTATGTAGGTATGAAGGTTGCTAAAGTGAATGACATACATGAGTCATTGGAGAAGCTCACGAAACAAGAAGAACAACAAGATCTTGAAGACATGTATGAAGATGAAGAAGCATGGAAGTGGGAGATGGTAGCTGAGAAAGAAATGAGAAGAAGGACATACTAGAAAAGGAAGAAAAGCAAGAAGATGAAAGACAAAGACTATCAAAGACAAATAGCAGCACTAGCTTTCACAACAAGACCTTGGGATCCAGGCATATAATAAAGACTAATACATGGAGGAAGTAGTTCATTTTTATGCAGGAGCAAATTGTTTCTAGAGGAAGAGTATGATGTAGGAGCATCTACAATAGCTTCATGGAGGACTAGTTGAGGTCATCAAACATGCAAATTCAAATGATGTTCTAGCATGAAATTTCAAATTCTTGTTTTCCCTCTAAATTGTGTTTAGATTTCAAAATTTTACCTTGAGAGTAAATGTAATTGTCAAAAGTAAAAAGTGAAAAGATAAAAAAATAATTGTTGGGGCTATTGAGGAAATAAGGGAAGAGTGGTTGAAAATATTTCAACCTTAGTATATTGCTGAAGATTTAAAATTGTATTTGTTTTGCCTTAAGCCAAATTGGGTGTAGAGGTTAGAGAGGAGGTTCTTAAAAAAGAAAAGAAAATTAATTCAAGAGGAGAGTGAGACGTAGAAGAAGAAGAGAGAGAGAGAATCTCCTTGAGGGAGAGGACGAGTCACGAAGGCCATTTGGCCTGTATTATCTTGTTTTGACTCATGGTAATGAAAGTGAGTCCCTATTTCTAGAAAAGTTGAACATTAATTATTAAGATAATGGAAGTGTTGAATTGTTGGATGGACCTGCAGTAGAGAATGGATCATGGTATGGACCGAAGTAGTTCATATGCTTGTTGATGAAGTTCGTTGACCATGTACATATGAAGATACTTGTGGAGGCAACATGGAGGCTTAACAGAGGTATTTTTAGCTCACAGGATGAATTTTTAGGTTGCAGCAAAGATGATCCACTCCAGGGAATATTTTAGTGGCAAATATTCATACTTTGGCAAATTTTACATTTTGTTAGTGTGTTTTTTGGTGATTTCTATGTCGTTCCATGGTTTCCTAGTCACCAAGCTTTCTTGGGTTTCATGATTGCCTAGCTTTGTAATCACCAAGGCAAATGTTTTATTTCAGTTTATGCCTGGCAGTATTCACCTTTCACGCAACCGACTAGGTAGCGCTTAATGTGGAATGTTCATCGGGTTTCACATTATGGGAAGTGGAGGAGTCAGCTCATTTTGCCAACACACTTTCATTTGTAATATGTATAAATCCGAATTGAATAAAATAGCAATGAGACATTCAATAACCCTTTTTTTTTGAAGCGAACAGTATACAAATAAAATACATCTAGTTTCTTATACTTTAAGTTATATTTTATTTATATACTTTCAGGGTGTTTGAGAGGGGTTTCAAACTGTTAGGAGCTATAATGCAAATTTTAGGTTTTGGTGGATCCTATGATATTTTAGAGTTAGTCAGATTCTAGGGTTTTAGGGTTTCAAACTTAGCCATATTTTAGGGTTTCAAGATTTCAAGGAGACATCATAGGAGGTATGAAGGCTGCATGAAGGGATGTATGCATGATAGAATAGTATGAAAATATCTCTCGCAAAGTGCCACAAGCCCATCCCACCCCATTCCCAGTGCCCAAAAAATTAAAATTTTACTATGATTATTATTTTTTGTTTGCCAATGTATAATTTTTTTGTGGTTTTAAAATAACACAGTTCGCCCAAATTTTATACATTGTTTGAGAGACTATGAATGATTCACCAATGGAGATTATTATTTTTTCTTTGTAAACTATTTTTTTTGCCACAAAAAATAATTTTTTTGTCAAGTGTTTTACACATTTCACCAAATTTTTACACCTTTTCTAAAGGAGGGGTTTCTTAAAGTATACCCTGATCCACTCACCATTTTAGGGTCCAATTTACCTGCATTTTTGTTATGTAATTTTTGGTAATAAGGTTTGTTTTTATTCCTGCTTGTCAATATTGAGCACCAAAAGTATTTTATTATTGGCATAAGATCATGTGTGGCACACCGTGTCCCAGGAATATATTATGCAATGTTACATTGGGAATCATGCTTCATGAATTTATCATAATTACGCTTCATGAATTTAGCATATGATTGCTACTCCATGCACAACATCTATGCACTTGTAAAATGCCAAGTTTTGGGTGATTCTCTTATCGCAAGTCATATATACATTATGATACTAGAGTGCATGAAAAACAAGTTTGTGAAGAATTGTATGGAAAGATTGGAAAATGTCCCCTAGTCTTCCTAATCTTGTGTAGGTTCTTGTCTATGTCATGGTATGGTATTTTGTCTACAACTTAAATTAAACTAATGGTTGTATCTAGATTTTGCCAAATATTCTCTAAATAGGGTCCATGGATATGTATTGGAAATTGTGGAGACCAACCTTCTCCTAGATGGTATTTTTAGAAAAACACATCATTTTCAGTGCAACGATTTGATTGGAGATGGCAGATATGATTATGCAGTCTCGAATGGTGAAAGGGCTTTGCCTATTTTTTAAAGCCTTTGGGTAATGACGAAATGGTATTATCTCTCATAGAGTATTGCAAGCACTCAAATTTAATGAATACATCTATTCACTAAACCTTTGAGTATGGTGAATGGTGCAGACCTAAGCCAGGAATATATATATACAGTCAGCCAATGAAAAGGTAGAGTTCTATTTGCCAAACCGTGTGGTGACTATTGCATAGTCCTGAATGTGAATACACAACCCGAGTTAGATTTTTAAGTTTTCCTTCTATTTGAATGAAATGCTTATGAAGTAAATTATCATAGAAAGATATTTGGGGCTGGACTTGTTTTTCTATTTGTGTTGGTTCTAACATTTTAGAATCAGAGTACAGGGATAAAAAGGGATTATTATTAATATCTCTTGAAGGAAACCTTGATAAAGATTTTGCAGGTAGAATTGGGTATTGTTAGATGAAAACAAAATATGACAGTGCATCAATATGGATAAAAGTTGATTGAAGTTGCCATGCCACACATGGAAAGGGCGTGAGAAGTGAGGCATACACAAAATGTAGAGTATGATCAATAAATCATTGTGAATTTCACCTTTTATTGATGGTATGTATGTGAGGTCCTTATAGACACAAGCACTGAGGTCAATATTTTGACCAAGAATACATGGGAAAGATGAGTAGGATAGCTTTGAGGCCTTCTCCTCATGTGATTTTCATGGCTAGAAAGACTTGATCAAATCCAATAATAATTATAAAGAGAACTATTGTACATATAATGGTCACTAAGTTTTACACTGACTTTGAGGTAATCGATTTGGTAGAATAAGACAATTATCCAACACTCCTAAGAAGGCCATGGTGTTATGAAAATAACATAGATATGAACTTCAAGAGGTGATATATGATATTTTAAAATGACAAGGAGAGGGTATTAATCCCCCTCTCAAGTGAACAAGGACCCCCTTATATAGATAATGTTGATCTTCAGGATGAAATCAACCATATATATAACATCATGGTGTAAGGCATCGAGACTTTCAACCCCAATGATAAAGGACTTATTTATTGGAAATATGTATATTCAACCTCAGACACCACCTATGTTCATTGCAATTAATGGGTTGAAGAAGCTTATGAAACCACTAGTTGGATGTACCACTTAGTGCATGTGAAAGAGTTAAAACCTATGAGGACTGGCTGGGTCTAGATTGATCACACTTTTAAGAGATGGGTCCTTTGTGCCAAGAATAAGGGGAAGAGAGTGTTTCATTTGAATAAAGGTAAAATTTTAATGATCCTAATATATGAGGGGATAAATCCTATGTAAAATTATGTTCATGACCTTGAACCTTACATCCCAAAAGAGGTAGATAAAATGGGCATACTAGTGTATACTTTAAGGAACACTTACACTTACTAGTGGGTAGCACAAAGGCATAGATTACAAACATGGAAAGATGTGAAAGTATTCATCTACATTAAATTTGGGAAAAAAAAATAAGGACCTAGACATCTCTACTTACTCTGGTGATTCATACCCTGTAGCACATGTGCGCTTATGCAAGGAAACATGGATTGTCTATGTTGAGAATGCCCTAAGGAACTTATGGATACATGCCTTCTATAAAACCTTTAAGACATGGGAATGAGAATGGTACATTATCAATGAGATTCATTGAGAGATATCTAATTTGAATACACTCAAGGAGTGGTTTGTGCACACCTTCTCCTTTTCTTCACAAAACCTAGCATTGATTGAGCCATTATAGATAGTTCATATGGTAGTGTTTGAGGACACTACAATCCTAGAGAGTCACCTTAAATACATGTTTAGTAAAAATGGGTTGGTACTCCCAAATTAATATGAATAATAATTTATCAATAGTGACTCAAGTGAAGAGGATGATGATACATGGAAGGTGTCCAATTAGATGACCTTGAAAGGCAAAAGGAGGCTAGTGTTCCAAGTGTTTGATAGAACCCCTAACAAAGAAGACCCTAATCATTTTCACATAGAAACCATTATGGTAAATAGGAAATTTGAGGACTCATATCAAGAGAGGAATGAGCCCTATCGTGCACCACTCAAAACTACCATGGTAGATATTAGTTCAAAGGGGGAACTAAAGATGGCTACTCTGGGTACATACTGGTCTAACATGAGCTAACATAAATTTCAAATCTCCTAAAATAATTCCAAGAATTATTCCCTCATAATTCCTAAGACATTAATGGCACCCACCCATTTAGTTAATAGTATAATACCTATCGAGAATCACCTTTACCGAATAAACCCAAATATATGCACCAAGGTTAAAATGGAGATCAATGTGTTGGTGTCATCTACCCTATGAAATAATTTGAATGGGTGAGCCCCATGGTTATTATCATCAATAAGGATGGGTTAATTTTTACTTGCATCAATTTTAGACTATTGGATGCCTACTGCATCACTGACCCCTTCTCGATTTGTTCATCAATGAAGTCTTAGATGGCATCACAAGGGATGAAATATACACTTTCACTAATGGGTTCTTAGGATAGCATCAAGTCTATATTAAGGAAGAAGACAAGACTAAAACAAACTTTATGATATAATGGGTTTGTTTCACCTATAATGTGATGCCCTTTGGACTCCAAAATGCACCATCCATGTACTCCACAGTGGTGATCACAATATTTAAGGATTTCATTCATGAGTTCTTCTAAGTGTATTTAGATGACTGGATTACATATGGGATCCTAAGGGACCATTATGATAATTCATGCCTCATTTTTAATAGGTGTATAAAGCTATAGACATCCTTAAATCTCAAGAAGTGAATCTTTTCAACACCATTTGACACCTTGCTCAGGCATATCATTTGTAAAGATGGCCTACTCATTGATACCATGAATATTACAATAATAATTTAGCTCCAAACCCCATAAATATATAAACATGTTCATGAATTTATTGTCCATTGCAAATACTATATAAAATTTATAATTATCTACGTGAATATTTTAGTTCTACTAGAGGAACTCTTGTACAAGAATGGCCTATTCTATTAGGGCACAACATAAGAGGATGCCTTTGAAACTTTGAATCTCAAATAATGTAGTTCACCAATACTATAATTTCCTAACTATATGATTCCGTTCCACATCCATGTCAATGATTCTATATCTATAATTGGTTCCATTCTAGAGTAACCTAGTGAAGGTAAGATGGATCATCCCATATTTTTTAGAAGTAGGATATTGACCCAAGTAAAGCAAAACTATAAAACAACTAAGTGTAAGGTGATTTCCAAGGTCTACATCCTACATAAATTTAGGAAATACTTTTTAGTGACCCTATTAATATTCTTCACTAACCATGAGGTGCTTAAGTACCTTGTGAATAATCCCATTCTCCATGGGCACATTTGTATATGGCTAGTTATATTTCCAAAATTCTAATTCTCAATTATCATGAAACCTGTAAAATAGAACTTAGGCCCAAAACATTTGTCTCATATTAACTCTAGTGATGTGTTAGTTCCTATTGAGGATGAAATGCTAGATGTGTAACTCTATAGAGTCTAGTTCATCCTTGAGGATTTGGTATATATCACCAATTTCCTAGCATCTAGATCCATGCCCTAGACTATGACAATTAAAGAGAAAAAACATCTCATAGTTTGCATCACCCCTTTTTAGATCATTAGTAGGGAACTATATAAACTAAGATGATATGAATTCATACATCGATGTGTCTTAGAACATGAAATGGACTCAATTTTATGTAAGTTAGATTACAGAATAGAAGTATGCCATTGCACTAGAGATGTTATGGCATATAAGGTGCTACAATCAAGCTTGTGGTGGCTAAATCTATTTCAAGATGAAAAAGATTGCACCAAGGAATGTGACATATTATAGTACACATGGAAGCCCAACTACCAAGATGAGATGACCTCATCCCCATTCTTTCCTAGGTGCCATTTTAAAAATGGGCCATTGATTTTGTTGGGTTGATCACTCCCACAACAAAGTGCATAGGTATAAGATAAAATTTAGTGGCCACTAATTATTTCACCAAGTGGGTTGAGGTAGCACTAACAAAATATTACATAGCCACCACAACCATAAGGTTTATATGGGTGAACATCATAAGTCACTATGGGTACCCACTCAATTTGACTAGTAATAGAGGCAGACACTTCATTAATGAAAATGTATAGACCCTACTAATCGAATATATGATGGCTAACCATAAAACAACCCCTTATCATAATTAAGAAAATGACACAATTGTGGTGTTCAATAAGATACTGTTGACATGCCTCACAAATATATGTAATGTTAGACATAAAAATTAGGATGATCGAGTGTTAGTAGTAATATGGGCTTACTACACAACCTATAATTTCTTAAACAAAGATACACCATTTCAACTAGTGTTTGGCATAGAGGAAATTTTATTGATCGATTTCATGGTGCCCTCTTTGTGCATTTTATGTATTGGTCATTTGGATGACCAAAAATATTTGAGTACATAGCTAGAAGACTTGGAGTGATTGGATGAGATGTGTGCCCAAGTGACATGGATTCATTAAATAAATAAGACATCATTGAATTTGTGGCATGATAAAAATATTAAGTGCAAATTAATTATTAAAGGAACATTGATCTTAATCTATGACTCTAAGTAACTCAATGACATGAGCAAGCTACAAATTAAGTGTATGGGCCCTTATGTCATCCAAAACATATTGGAGATAGGTGCATGCAAGTTTTTCATGTTATTAGGTGAAATGTTCCTTGGGAATTTTAATGGCAACTAATTGAAAAATTATAGCTAATAGGATGGAATTTGTGCCATCAAACACTAACTTCTTAGTCACAAATTAGTTGTGTTGTGTTAACCAAAATAAAGTTTGGTGTAAGCCAAGCATTTCCTTTTGATTTGTGTTATGTTGGTGATGATGAATAAGTGAGGCACTTTTAGACCTACAAGAAAACTATTTTAGATCATCCATGCATAAATTCATTTGGTTGAGTCAAGAATGAGTGATTTTTAATTTCTTAAGGCTATGCCCCTAAGTTTTTAGGTGTATGGATTTTACCAAACTTGGAAAAATATGAGTACTAACTGATAAAAAGAGGCACACAAGATTCTAGTACATAAGACAAAAAAAAGAAGCACACAAGATGCTTATGCATAAGAGATAAAAATAGGAAAAATAAGCATTGGAGGATCATCATAAGGGATTTATATGGGGGAAGGCAGGTCAAAGCAAGATATGAAACTTAAAGGAATTTACCAATGAAAGAGAATTACACTTGAAAGGAAGTGTAGAATAAAAAGGAGATGAAATCATGGAGGTTAAATCATGTACATGTGAATCACTTCACCCAAGTTTACATTCATGCCAAGGTAAATGAAGTGGAGGAGGAAGATTATCCAAAAAAGTTGGCATCTACCCAATGGTAGGCAAGAAGTGACTATTTGAAGACACCTATAACTTTACCAAAAACATTGTTAAGAGAATTTAATGTGGTGATGGTAAAGACATAAATATCCTTAATAAATGTGAATTTGGTTGTGGATTTTCTTGTATTTCATAGGTTTTAGTGGATTTTAATAAATCCATGTACTACCACACCATTTCTCACTTGTAATTAAGATGATAAATGAAAATAAGGTATAAAGAAATAAATGATTAATTATGGTGGGTTATAGACTTTGTGAAAATTTTAATGTAGAACTAGAGAAAACTAAAGCCAAATAGATAAAATTTCATCGTAGAGAGACCTAAGTACCCATAATTTCTAAATGAGAATGAGTGAATAGGAAATGACATTTTATTTCATTTGAGATTAGAATAGAGGCATGTGGAGAAGGAATTAACAAAGAACTAGAGAGGATAAATTATGAGTGATGTTTAGGCTACCACTAATGGCACCAAAAGTTTAATATCCAAATTTTTAGTCATAAACCCCATGATTTTTAAGTACTAATAAAAATTATAGGCTTTGGGAAGATAAACAAATCATGATTCAAAACTATCCAATTCAGAATGTGGAATAAACAAATGAGTTTTGGTCCATCACAAGCATAGAAGGATGATAAAAGGGTATGGATGATATAGGAGACAACCACAATGAATAATAATGTGTAGCTTATTGAAGTAGTTATAATCACTAAGGTTAACCTTGAGGCACTTGCTAAAATATCATATAGGGAAATGTAATTTTTGGTAGAGGTCTTAACTGGGGAGACTTGGTTGTATTTCATATACATATATAAGTTGAAAGACTACAACCATCTCACACTAAGAAATTTTCAAGACCTAAACCAAGACTAGGTGGTTGACATCATAGTAAATATGGAAATAGGCATGGCATTGCTCAATATCTCCATGTAGGATAGGCTTGTGACCACTAATGTACCTAGCTCTATGAGTTGCCATGTTTTGGCAAGCCAAAAAAACTCATGTATTTATTTGTCTCTTTCATCTATACAGATGACTTATACTTCATGGGAAGGTGCATGTAGATATCGATATGCATAATCATCAAAATCACTAGGATCCTAGACTCAGGTGTAGACATCCACCTAATGATGGTGGATGATGTAAAAGTAGAAAGGGTTGTGAAACTCCTTGGTTATTACAAGGTAGGGTTCAAATTCCCAATAAAAGATATAAAGGACCTTGACATGAGGTTTGTGGCATGCCTCATGAGTTCTAACCTTTTCCTCAGTGGAATATGGATGGACGCCAATAAGGCCTACTTATGCATCACCCATCACATGGCATATGGGGTCAAATTCAACATTAATAAACTCATTTTTGAAAAAATGGTAAAGAATGTGATTAGGTGTCAAAAAGTGTAAGAGACCTTAATATGGGGGTTTATGTTGATATTAATACTCATGGAGAAGATTGGTATACCTGATGGTGATGAAAACAATCTATGGGTCTTCTCAGCACACAAAGACTCCTCAATGTTATAGAGTTAGGACTTCACTTGCCCACACTCTTTCTCCTATAAATATAAGAGATGAGTAATGGGGTGGTGTAATCAATACATTGAGGAATTCAAGATATAATGGTGAATCTTACATGATCTCCCCCAACACATGTTTGGCATGATGACATTCACCATCATGTAACATTTTTGTGTAGTGTGCCTGACACTCACAAACAACAACCTACTCAACTAGCTCAAACTCCTTCACACATTTTCCAAAAAATATTTTAGGGAGGCACTAAAGAGGGTTCCCAATGCATAGTAGTCTAACATCTCAGTGAAGGTTGTGGACCTAGAAAGTAATAGGTTAAGGTGTGAGTATGTACACCAAGGAGGGAAAGTCACAAAAGATGAGGAGGATGACTCTGATAGAGTAGACCTCCATCTCTTCTAGAAAGAAGTGATAAATAGGAACATATTCATTTTTTACTATGAAATAAATCCATGAAACAAGGGCACATACCTTGAGAAAGATGATGTTATACCCCTTTAGAGTAATGATGAAGGGAAGTTAGTGCCATTAATTCAATAGAAGTCTCCCTAGAAAAAGTGGGGAGAGACACTTAAATAAATTCAAGAGTGCATTAGGTTAAAGTTTGCCTACAATAATGAAGTAACTCCTTTAGCTCCAAATAATAAGTTCATGACATTCACACCAAAAGCTACTTCATCCAATAATAAGTATAAAAATAATAAGTCAAAAGGACCTATTGCAATACTAACAATAACTCTAGAAGAAATGTGGCTAGAAGAGGCCCACACATGAGGAAGGGAGGAAGAGATAGAAGAAGAGGTAGAAGAAGAAGGAACCCAAGTTTACATTGTAAAAGAAGAAGTGAGAGAGGATCCTAGCACTAAGGAAGTTTACAAGGCCCTCCAAGGTGGTAAAACTATCATGATTAAATAAGTAGGGAAGCTAATGAGCACCTCATCCAAAGAGCCCTCCACACAATCTTTGAAAAATGATGAGGAGAAGAGAAAGGTGTGGAGGAAACTAGGAATGAGTGAGGTAGATATTCAAAAGGTGTTGACATTAGAATATAAGAGGAAGGACATGAAGGAAATGGGAATGAACCAAAAATATATTGAGAAGGATGAGGTCGAAGAAAAGGAAACCACAGAAAAGAAGGTTATAAAAGAGAAGGCCAAGAAAGAGAAGAAAAAGGAGGTTCCCCGAAGCATAGAAACAACTATGAAAGCAACAATGAAGGTACCCAAGACCCCCACCAACAAATTAGAGAAAGTTGCATAATATCCATACGCAAGTAGTGAAGGGGTGCCTAAAGAAAAGGAAGGTGATGTTGGTAACCTAGAAAAATAATAGATAAAGAGTGCCAAGGAACCCTAGTAGAAATAGAAGGAAGGAGAAGCTAGATCTAAAGGAATACACCTAGAGGCTAGCATTGAAAAACCCTAGGAAGAAGAAGCAGATAAAGGGGACAAGTCTAAATAAAAACACCTCTAGGAATAAGAAGAAGACACCTCGAAAAAAATTGTCAAAGAAAGCAGTAATATCGATGAAGAGGAAAAAAGCAAACAGGGCTAGCCACCATTGAGAAAGAAGGAACAGAGTTGAGTATAAAGGAAAAAGTGTAAAATGGGTGGAGAGAGGATGATTTTTACATGTTTGAATACATGTCCCTCGAATTTACCATAGACATGATGCACAAACAACTTAAATTTGAGTTTGACATCTATATGGATGAGCCTCATTTTAAGTCACCTCAAAGGGCCATATTGTGCATGGATAAACTTGAAGAAGGGCATGAATCCATTATCATAAATCCATAAACCATGAAATAAATTAGGACTATGAATGCACTCATCTATATGGCCACTAAATTCATGTAAAATAACATCATTAATGATAGCAGAGAAAATAAATGGAAAAAACATTGTAAGGATGCTAAAGATGAAGTGCAGGCCATGAAGTTTAAGTTGTAGCAACTATGTGAGTGCATAGAGATAGTCAAACCATATCTTTTGGTCATCATTGATGCATCAAACCTCTTAAAGTGAGATAAATTATGTGTGGTATTTGAGTAGATGCTCTCGAAGATGAAACCAATGTTGATGCAAGAAGAGGAAGACCCATGCACCATACTATAGAAAGATATACCTACCAAGATCGAAGAGGTATATGGACTCTTTGAAAATTTATAATAAGGTGTAAATTTATTTGATGCCATCTTCATGAAATTTTCCAACCAAGCATTAATCATATATGTGCACCTCAAACAGGCAAATGGGGAGAAGGAAGAGTTGATGGTGAAAGTGTACTCTGTGATCAGGTTAGATCATGCATAGATAATGGGTTGGTTAAATTCATTAATAACAAAGATAAAGGACTAAGATTAGAACATAGAAAAATTCTTTCATGCCTTAAAAATGAAGGATTGAAAACAAGGAACAATCCTTGATGGAGGAGTGACAAAAGCTAAGGAAAATATTGTGTCCTTTAGAAAAGAGCTAGAGAAGACATATGTGTTGTCACTTAGTGTTGCCTTCACAGAGAGAGATAAAACCATTGAGGAAATAAAGATCACTATCAAGTTATTTGAGGATTTCAGCACTAAATTTAAAGAGAACATGCCTGAGTTCTATGCATTGAAGGCTTTGGTAGCCTAGTCTGCGAATAAACTAGAAATTTTGTATAGGGTAATGTTGGGCCCCTAGTTCAACTAAGTATATATGCATGCCAACATTATATACATCTTGGTGTAAGGACATCATTTAGGATGATTTTTACTTTGATATATTTTATGCTAGTTTGAGGAATCAACACACACCTTATACCAACAATAAATCAACTAGCCAATTGAATGAGTTTTTGGGCATCTTCTAGAAGTGGCTACATGTGGGGATCATAGTGTGAAGGTTACAAGGTAGTGTATCTAGAAGAATTATTTTTAAATATCCATCTCAACACTTGGAATGCATAGCTCCACCTTGGTTGAAGATGTTTTTATAGCCTATAAAAGATAGTTCAAACTACAAAGTAGAGGGATGTGATCTTGATGCAACAAAGCTTTACAAAATTAGATCTAGATATTATGGAATCCATTAACATGATAGGTAGTATAGATGCCACTAGGTCTCTTAATATATACACTCAGCTCACCTATGAGCCTCTAGGAAGATAAATAGCTTAAATAATATAATTACTCTATTTTTTATATAACGTACTGTATTTTAATTGGACTTTGGTTAATGAATGATAAAGTTTTTAGTACATACAATGGTTATGCTTCACCTATCTTTTTTTTTAATGAATGCATAATGAATTACTTGGTTAAAATGTGGTAATCTCAATATATTCATGTTAAGCACCTTGGTTGAAATATTTTGGTTTAGAGCATTAATGATATTGTTGTGTTAGTCAATGACATAATCATACTTTGTTGAAATAGCCTAAGTGTAAAGAGATTCATGCACCCAAACATTGGTACCCTTGCTAAGAAGCACCTATCCTAATCATGAACACTTGATATAAAGTATCTCCTTAACCCATCTAGTTCTTATATGATGATAGAATTAGTTAATAAAGGTTTGTACCCCTATGACCTTTACTAGTCACCCAAAAATAGGTTTCCACCTATTGACCATTAGGCTTAGCCTAGACAAGACTTGTGGAAATGAATATACCTAAAGCCTATGATTAAATGCCCAAGTCCTATAAGTGAAACTTTATGCCATGGAAAAATTAGCCCAATGTAGGCCTTGATTCTTTCTCTATTTTTCTTTGGGTGAGCACATAAGGATTGCACCTTATGTGAATTGATGCCAACACATAAGAGTGATAAATTTTGAGCATTATGGGGATATAATACATTTATACCTAGTTGTAATGAGTCTAGAATTGACTTAAACCACCGAATGAGTGCCTAAACCTAGGTTTGATGAATTTACCCCCTTTTCTATAATAATTATCAAGATTGTGACTTAGTTTTATCAAGTCATCATAAAAACTCTTTATGATAAAAATCTTGTGATCACACATACAAAAAACTCTTGACTAAACCTTAGATCTGAATGTCAACAAAGAACACAAAACTCTCCCTAAGACTAAACATCCTTCATGTTTCTACTCACTATTTGATTGGCTCCATAAATCCTAATGGAGTTATTATTATCACTTTAGAGTAAACCCTATTTGAAGTTATGTAAAACACACCCTCACTCTAGCTGATATAATTGAAACTTCTTAGAGTGTGGGTGACTCTGTATTGAGAATAACCTCTATATAAGTTTGGTTCCCTTAACATTTATCTATTAAAATTGATCACTATTGTTTTTAGATGAAAAGGGGAAGGGGAAACTAAAGCGAAATCCTATCTAATGGGGTGATGCACCTAAATTGTTTAAATCCTATGGAAACTATTGAAAGTAATAGATAAATATAAACCAAAAAAAGTCTTATATTACCCTTAATCATAAATATTTTAGATGAAGGATTGAAAGAATTTTGGATTATAAGATTCCTTTTTACCTCTTCAAATGACCTATAGAAGGTGATAGAAAGTAATAGGTGAGGATGAGACCTAAAAAATGGAGATATAATCCCACTTGTATGATAATAAACAATAAATTACACTCTATTATCTATCAAAACTCATTTGGAAAATAAAAATCTCTTTTATTGGTGTATTGTCCAGATATAATTTCTTCTTCAGCTCTAGGAATTCTAAAAAATAGCTTCAAAAAGCTAATATATATGTCTCAAAACCTAACCTAAGCCAATGTGGCATTGAAAAGGTAGAAGAGTTAGTCTAGGTTAGTTAACTCAAGACTAACTCATTTTACAATATTTAATACAAACATTAAACATTTTCAAACTCCATAAAATATGCATGATCTTCAAAGTTGGCATAGGAAGGAAGATGGTGGGCCCATCTTTGACAAGTCAAACATCATGAATTATACTAAGACAATACTTATATGATTTAAATATAATTCAGTCTAAGTTGTAAGTTTTTGAAAGGCTTGGATGATAAGTTAACCAAGAATAGATGCATGACTTGTCAACTAGTCAACCAAAGTGCAAGACTAGTCAACTCCAAATAGCCTTCACTATGAAAATAGACCTTGAAGAGTGAGATGTGCATGAAAATATTCATTTAAAAACAAAAAATTGGTGTGGAAATCCATTTGTAACTCTTTTATAGATAATTCAAATGCCAAACTCAAACTTGACAAGTTGATCAAATAAGCCATTTAGGCCAAAAAGGTCTAAAGGCTAATTTGTGTTCTTGGTCACCATTAAACCTATAATAAAAATACATGAAGCCTAAAAAAATAATGATTTAGACCTAGAACAACTTTATTCATCACTAAATATGTAATTTTGATGAGAAAACACTTGCCATTTAGTCAACAGGGTTGACTAAGTCTATTTGGCTCCATTTTCCAATAGATTGGCCATTTTGATTGAGCTGGTAGAGACACTTCTAAGATGATTTTTGATCAATTGAATATTTGAGGATGAATAAAAATTCTTAGGCTTAGAGATCCATTAATTATATTTCATTGAACTACCTTGTACTACATTTCACATTATTTTTTCCACAAAAACATGATTTATGCCCTTATCCTTATTTATTGGATTGATAGGATGGCCTATTAGACTGATAATTCGGATTAGTATTATGATATGGCTTGTATGGTAGAAATTTTTACCTCTCCATTACAACCAACTTGTTAATCTAAGATTTAAAAATACTCTCTATCTTCCCCAATCTATTAGTTTGATCACCCTCTATTTGATGAAACTTTGATACCTCTAGAGTTGGAGAAATAGTTAGAACAAGAGGATGGATCTCTAGAAAAATAGGTATTAGTGACCTTAGAGTTAACTTGCTTGCTTTTATAAGGAAATTTTTAGCCTTGATTACTACTTTAAAAGATTCAAATAAAGTGTTGCCTCCCATGGATTGAATTATGACAACCACATCTAAATTAAAAGCCTTTAAATATTACAAAAAAGCATAGTTGGGTGTAGGCTTGATCATTGCAAGAATTCATTCCCAAGTCTTCTAGAAACTATAGTTGAAATCCACTATGAATTAATTATTGAATTTATTAATTATTACAAGATTATCCATAAGTTAAATATGATAATTTTTGTCTTAAAAATGTTTGCACGAAAGTTTTCCAAATTCATCCCAATTGTTGATTAATGTAGGAGCTAAACCTCTATACCACTAAAGTGCTTTCCCTTTGAAAGAAGTTGCCAACAAACTCATTGCTACATTTTCCTATGTCACATGATGAACTAAACAAAGATTATGAATATCTACAATATGTTCTATAGGAGTTTTTTAATTTTCTCCTATAAAATAAGGAAGAGCCTTCAAAGAAAAAAATGGAGCATCATCCCATTGATTGATATTTAGAGGACTACCACCATTGAATGTAATAAAATCCTATCTTCTAGGAATAACCATTTGAGGTACACGATTTTAAAAAATATTTGGTTGAAAAATATTGTCTTGAATAGGAGGATTTTGTGAAATATTAGGGGTAATAGAAGGTGTAGGATTTGGATTTGACTGAGAGGCTTTCTTCTTCTTTGTTAATTAGAAAGATAGCTCAAAGAACTTTGTTTCTTTCCCTTTTGCAGAGGATCTTATGACAACTCTTGGTGGCATGAAAAGTATATAAATCTTAAAATAAAAATATGGAAATGAATTATAGACTAAAATACATAGATAATAATTCAAAAGTGTGAATAAGTGGTCCCATCAAGCATGGCAAAAATTGTTATCACTATGGAGTGCACCCTATTTGAAGCTATGTAAAAACACACTCTCGCTCCAAATGATACAATTGGAAATTATCAAATTGTGGGTGACTCTATGCTGATAAGAAATTATAGATATTTTTGGTTCCTTTAAGATTTATCTATTAAAATTGATCATTATTATTTTCAAATGAAAAGGTGAAAGGGAAACTGAAGGTAAATCCTATCTAATGGGGTGATGCACCTGAATTGTTTAAATCTTGTAGATGTTGTTGAAATTAATGCATGCATATAAAACAATAAAATTTCTATATTTACCTTAATCATAAATATTTTAGATGAAGGATTGAAATAATTTTGGATTATAGGATTCCTTTTTTACCTTCTTTACTCTAGGTGAACTCTTGATGTTTCCTTAACATTTGAGTAAATGGCTTTACTAGTTTTGCAAAACCAAGAATGAATATTTTTATAAAGTTTATCTTACCCAAGAATATATACAATCCTTTATTGTGTTTAGGAAATATTATAGAAATGATTGTCTCTATTATTTTAGGATCAATGGAAAGACCAGATTTGGACACCACATGCCCAATAAGTCTCCCTTCATGCACTAAAAAAATACATTTCTTTCAATTCAATGAGAATCTAAATTGTCTACATCTATCAAATACAATTATAAAGTGTTTTAGATGATCATTTAGATTATTAAAAAATATTTTAATATCATTGAGATAGATTAAAACCATTTCACTCAATAGACCATGAAAGGTAACATCCATCACACTTTGGAAGGTAACTCCAACATTGGAGAGTCCAAAAGGCATTTTATTATAAGCAAAAGTACCCCATTTACTGGTGAAAGATATTTTATGCTGATCTTTCTCCTTCACCAATATTTGGTTATATATTGAGTACCCATCTATTAAAGAGAACCTGTGTGAACCTTTTACTCTTTGTGACATTTGATCCATAGATGGAAGTGGGTAGTGATCTTCCAACGATACTCTATTCAAATCTCTAAAATCTCAAAAAAGTGTTATCTCTCCATTTTTATTTGTTACTGGTACAAAATTTTTTACCCATGTTGAATGATTTATAGGGAAAATAATACCTAATTCAATTAGCTTTGTAATCTCTTTCCTCATGAGAATTTCAAGCTTAGGGTTGATGGGCCTTTGCTTTTATCTTATTGATTTTTCATCTTGTTCTAGTTCAATGGTATATTTTGATAATCTAGGATCAAAACCTTTCAAATAATGGTATTCACAAGAAAATACATCCATGAATTTTTATATAATGAAATGAAAGCTACTCTCTCAGGAACAATATTAACTTTACCCAACTTGAGTAGCTTACCTTCAGCTATGCTAATTTTCTCATAGTGATCTTTCTTAGAAGAAATACTCACCTAATCTTTCCTTAGCTAATCATCTTCATTTAAAATGATTTATAAAGTTACCAAACCTTCTGGCATCTTTTTTAATTTCAATTGTATGATCTGATTTTCATATTGATCTTGCAATTTATTATGATTTCTTTTAGAAAACTCTACCTCATTTTACAAGAAATATGTTATCTCCTTATTAGAATAAAACAATTGCCAACTTACATAATTATTTGGGGTTGAAGGCCTGCATACAAACTTTATTTTGGTTTGATTTTTATTTTCTCTAATCTTTTTTTGAATATCATTTTGTGCTCCTAAGGCAGCAAGTCTATCAACATGTTGATTTGCTCTTCTAGGAATGGAGTGAATGTCAAATGCAAATAAATCTTCCATGAGATCCCAAACTATATGTTTTTATGACATAAAAAGAGGATTATTTGTTTCACTTAAACCTTTGACTCTTTTTATTACCAACTCACTATTACCTTTCACCTACAAGAGCTTAATGTCCCTCTTTCTGGCCCACTAGATACCATAAATAAGAGCTTCATACTCAGCAGTATTGGAAGTATAATTGAAATAAAATCTAAGAGAAGAATAATAACTTCAAATTTTTGGTGAAACCAACATTACACCAGCTCCAATATCATTTTTTGTTTTGGATCCATCAAATAATAGATTCCAAATTCCTTCTTGGTCCTGCATTGAGCTAGTGAGACTAGGCAATAAATCACCCTCTTCATGCATACAATAGAATCCAAAACCATCATCTTCAATAATTTTATAGGGGTCATGTCCACGATTTTAAATATCCCACTCATCTAGGAGAAGATATATTATACCCTTAAGAGGCTTAGAAGGATCTTTCTCAATGATGTTATCATCTTCTTCTGAAATATTACAATTCACATTTGACATATTTGGCAGATATGGCTCAAGATGAAATTTAGAAATAGGCTCAGATCTAATAGTAAATTGGGTTCCATACCTATTTCTTAAAACCATGTATGACCAATATGGGAAAAGGTAACCTCCTATTTTAGTAGTTAAATCTCTAGATAGGCATAGTGCAAAATATGGAGGTAGATCAACAACAACATCTTGTAAAATGGTAAAATTTAGGCAAGTAGCAAGTATGAATTTTATATATTTGAACACACCTAAAATCTTGGTAGGAGGCCCATATAATTACAAGAAACCTTTATCATCGGGTTCATATTAAAATCCTAACTTATCAGCTATTGATTTGTGTATGGCAGAGGTATTAGCCCCACTATCAATCATATAGTTATGAACAAGACAATCACCAATGATAATAGCAAGGTAAAATGGAGGAGGTTTAGTCACCTTAAGAGGTTAAGACTCAATAAATAGATTATAATTAGTTAGAATATCACTTAATATTTCATTTTTATATGGTCTCTTAGAGATATTGAGCTTTGAAAGCTCCTCTTGCAAGTACTCCTTTTATCCTACGATTAAGAAAGTATCCCACATTGAAATTGATACTGAAGTTTTCTTCACATGATCCACAATACTGAGTGGAGAAGTGGTTTCCCTTGACTATAATATAGGAGTAGAAGAAACTCCTAAATGTTGTTTAAATTGAGGTATGTAAGGCCTTTTCATATTCTTATCTTTTGGATCTTGATCTTGTTGATTTGAAATTTTTTGAGGTAGCTCATGTGTAGTCACCTTTTATTGTGGCTGAGAAAAAGGGGCTGCCTTATCAAGACCTGAACCTTCACAAATTGCTCTTTTCTTAGATCTAGTATGGGATACAACTAAACTATCAATATTAGGTAAATCTTGACTTTGATTTACAAACATATGTTCAAAATAATTCTCACCTTCCTAGAAGTTCACAAATGTACTTTTAGTAAGTGCCTTACCACTACCTTCTCCTTGTTGATTAGGAACTTCTGCTTTAGTGAATGAAGGAATGTTTCCATAGGGTAGAGAGGCTTACATATTCTAATAAGGTGGTTGGTTTTTAAATGAAGGAAGAACTGAAATTTGTTGCATAAAATATTGATGAGAACTCTCACCAATTGGAGCCATTGCCATGTTGTTTGCTTGATCCCATTGATTGTTCCATTATCCTTCTTGAACATAGTTTCTTTGAGTAAGCACAATATCTTTAGAATTACTTGGATCATTAGGACTATACTACCTTGATTGAAAATTCTTCCCTTGTAGAAGACTATATGATGGTTGTTTGTATGGATAGAGGATTGTCTATGAACTTAGGAAGGTCTCAAAGGCATATTTAGCCATTATCTCTATTGATAACCATGGAATTGTTTTTCTTAAACCTTGATGAAGGCCTAATTAATGATCAAAAACCTCAACTCATCTCAACACATTCATGATCATATATGGGCTAAGTTATGAGTTGTAGATGATCCTTTCATGCTTATACTATGATGCTTTGCTTGCCTATATACCTCTTGATCATGCTTTTGATGGCTTTCTCTTGTCAATCCATGAACCTCACATGATGAAAATAGTGATGAATAAATGGTATGACATGGATAATGGAGAAGTGGTGGATGAAAACAAGATGGAAGATGAATAATAAGCTTGGAAAAAATGGAAAATGGTTGTGTATGGCAGTTAGATGGGGTGGATAGAATGGTGGTGGGAAGGAGCATGAAGGAGTATGACAAAGGCCACCAAATGGTTCATATGAAAACATATACCAATGATCATCACATCCCATAACCTTGGAATCCATTATAGGATATCAAGTGGGTCAAATTAAAACCTATTTTTCTATGAAAAAAACATAAAATTCACAAAAAAAAACCTTAAAGAATGATAAACTAAGCCTTTTTAAACACTTTGCTTGAGCATGGAGATGGATTTAAGCTATGAATATTGGAAAATACATAATAATATGATTTTAAAATATGAAAAAATTTATTTAAACCCTAAAAACACAAATTCAATAAAATTTGAGGATGCCTTCTTCTTGGACCTTACAATTCACCATTGCAAGCTTGCCAATACTATAGATTAACTGGCTAAGTTTGAGACCTCTGATTGACCTTGAATTGGATGAATAACACCTAAAAGAGACCATGAAAAGGTATAAAAATTTCCCAATATCATAAAACTATTTGAATTTCCCTAAAACTCTTCTTAGGTGAGAAGAAATTAGAGAAAAATAGTTGCCTTTTTGGTTGTAGGGTAGTAGAATTTGACATATCTTCAACTAAATGGTTCATGATCCTAGAGAATCTAATTTAGAAAACACTTACACAATAATAAATAACTTTTATTCTACTTTTGTAACCCAAAGTATTATATTTGTACCCTTCCTCAGTAGTTGATATTAGTATAAAACCTATAGGTAGGTACCTCTATGCCAAGAAGCAAACTACCAAAATAGGACTAGTTTTGGGCTTGTATGGGCATGAATTATCATGAAATTTCTGATTAATCTTGATAATTACCTATATATTACTTCCTCTTCCTTGGATATATAGAATCCTTATAGATTCTATACTTCTCTTGCAAAATGGATGAAAAGAGCATATTTTCTCCTTCTAAAAGCCAACTAAAGCTCCCCACCACTTGAAATGGAATATTTTAGAATAATAAAGTGTTATTTAATGTATAAATACACTTTTAGACCTTTTATAATATTTAAAACTTGAAAAATGACATGTGTGGGTCAAATTAGGAGCTTTTGGGGCTATTTAGCATATGAAAACACCTTTTCATGACTTGAAATTGTAAACTTCAGCTATTTTCACCTTTTTGAACCTATTAAAAGATCTTTTGAGATAATTAAATGAAATTTTAAACCATTTTTGATGATTTCTAACCCATTTTTTGATGTTTTTACCAAAATTTATGTTTTTAGACCATAATTGACTAGTTTGGCCAACTACAAAGGGGGAAGGACTAGATTTTTTAAAATTTGTGAATGATATGGGTAGTAATATAACCTTGAAAGGAAAAATTATTAATAATTTTATCATATATTTTGGGTTGAACAACCTAATGGTCAAAAGAACTCAAAAATTCTAGCAAGGGTAGACTAGGACAAACACTAAAACTAGGAAAGCTTGTAGAACATGACACAATAGGAGAAACTGACACATTAAAAAAACATGTGCACATATGGACCTAGAGGAATTAAAAAACAAAAACTTGGAAAGGAAGAAACAACTACTAAAAGCATGTGTGGAAAATCACTTAGAGGAATGAAACTATGACTATGTATAAAGGAATGACTCCCTTAATAGCAGTATTTAAGAAACATCCCATTCACAAGTTTGGGAAGCTCTTCTACTCTCAATTCAGATAATTGAAAAGAATATTTACTCTTACAATAAGTAATAATATAAGGTCCACTCTAAAGGCTATCAAATTTGGTGTGCTTACCTAGCTTTTCATGCTCTTCATCCCATTTGAGTACTTTATCTCCTTGATGAAATGTTTTTAATGAAGCTCTCTTATCAAATGTATTCTTTACTTGATACTTATTTGACCACATGGTGTGCATATCATCATCTCTTATCTTCTCTAATTCTCTCAGTTCATTCATCCTGACTTCCATTGCATCACTTTCTAGTAGCTCTAGTTGGTGTTTAAGCTCCAAATCTAGAAGCTCTAATGAGATAGGTAGCCTTACTTCTCTTTAATAAAATAAGAGATAAGGTGAATGAATAATGGCCTTTTTATGGTTAATCCTATCATCCCATAAATTAGTCTTCAAATTTTTATGCCAAGATTTATAATTATCTTCCATTATTCTTTTGATGATCTAAATTAGGTTCTTGTTAGTGGACTCAGCTAGTCCATTACCTTTTGGATAGTAATTTGATGAAGATGTCAAATAAATACCATTTTTAAGATCCCAATCACATAAATTTTCATTGTTTAATGCCAAAACATTATCTGATATTATAGTAAAAGGTGCTCTAAAATGGGTTATTAGGCTCTCATAGAATTCAAGCACAAAATTCTCATTTGCCTCTTGTAAAGGCACTGCTTCCACCCACCTAGTGAAATAATATATAGCTATCAAGACCCACTTATGACCAGAACTAGATTGAGGATGAATCATGCCAATTAATTCTAAAGCACATTGCATGAAAGGATACTTCACTTGAATTGGCTTTAGTGGCATAACAACTAGTTTCTATTTTCATATAAACATTGCACAATTTGTACATTTCCTAACCCATGAATGTGAATATATAAATAAATTTGGCTAAAACTAACCATCTATAATAAATTTTTTATCTATGGTATTGGATGTAAAATGACCTCCAGAAAGACTATCATGAAATTGCTCAAAAAGCTTATCAAATTGACTAGTTTCAACACACCTTAAAAGCATACCTCCAATGCCTTTATTGAAAATCATTCCATAAATAAAAATGTATGGTAATTATTATAGACTAAAATTTCTTCTTTGTGATGCATTAAAACCCCTTGGACAGTCTCTATTTAAAGTAAATCTAGCAATGTTTTATGTCCAACTTGTAGGAAGTGTATTTTCAGCGTCATATTGAGTGTCCTGAGTTATCAAATTGTCTCTTTTTATTCTTTCACATATTATACAAGATTTTAACATAATCATTTGACTTGAATAATATTTGTAAAATTAACTTTAATTTCATGTTTCATTCATTTATTTACCCATCCATCTCTCTTTTTTCTCAAGTCTCTGTTGAGAATGAAGTCCTTCACACTTGGATGAACTACAATTAGTATAGTATTATTATTTGAAACAAAATGTATAAATATTTTTATACCTCTTATAATATAAAGAATTTTTTTTTATAAAAATTAATACCTCTCTTCATAACCCTCTAAATCTTAACTAAAGAAAGTAATGGGTTATTCCAAACATTCATCATTCTACTGCATCAACATGGCTAAAATAGTACTAGAAATAGAGAAAGCATACAAGAATAAATCCTTAATAAAATCTAGATTGAGAAAAGTAAGAGCTTGGTTGATTTCTTCTTTGATATCTTCAAAACTTATTTTACCTTCAAAATTTCATTTCGACCCCTAACTATCATAACAATAGATTATAGGATGTTTCTAGAACACTGTAGGTCTCTTTAGTGATGGTTGTAGGGGACATTGGGGTTATAGGTTAGTTTTGGCTCTTTAAACCCACATTCAAACTAGGTTTTCCCTTTTTCATTTTACCTTTTTTATACCCTTGGTGACTAACATTGTGACCAAAAATAGATGGGGTTAAGCACAAGCTTATAAGATTCCATGTTATCCTTGAATTGACTGTATGTGGAATGTACAAAATAGAACAAGGTTCTTCTACATTTGGAAACCTAAAAAAAGAGTGTTTAGTGTCCTTTGAATCTCATAAAATATTTCTTAACAACCTTCACTCACCAATTAAGGATTTTTTCCTTGATCTCCCTTAGATAACTCAAATATGCTTCTGTTTGATAGCTTTCCAAGTTCTCAACTTTGATACTAGGTCTCAGTCTCCTTGGTTAGAATAGTTACCTCTTCTCTCTTGAGTACTAAAATATCATAAAATCAATATATTCCTAGATTTACAGGTCCTTACTAAACTAAAATTTCTTCATGATCCTTTTATGCTTGAATTATTCAATATTTGTTTGAATACCATCATGACTTAGTTTATTTGGCTTGATTTATTCATCCATAATCTGAGATAATAGGGAGAATTCTTGATACTCCTTTACATCTGAACTATGCTCCACCATGGAAAAAATTCCAATTTTACTTTTAATTTTGTCATCATTCACCTTAGCTATCTTTGGTTTCCACTCACTATCTTGTCTTCTTTCTTGCATTATAGGAATCTTAAATTTCTTATTTTTGTTTAAGAATCCATACTTACAGTACTTTGTAATATGACCAACCTTTTGACAATTGAAACACACTATTCCCCTTGATGAAAATACACCATGACCTATACCTCCTGACTAATGACTCTACTCATAGTTCCATGCATATTTATTCTTGGAGGGCCTTCTACAATGCCCTAATCTATGACCATATTGCTTACATGAATAACAATAACCATTTGAAGGGTTAACAAACCTTATATTATTAGGCTATTTGATAGTATCAACCTTCATTCTACAAGCACCCTCATTTTTTGATTGAACATTAATCTTATTGATCATATTAGTGTTCTTATTTTGGTCTTCATTAAAACCAAGGCCTATTTTATCATTAATATTCTCTTGACTACTCAAGATGTCTATATTATTGGTAGTCTTTTAAAACATCAAAAAATAATTCATCTTACATGACACCTGATCCAAATCAGCTCTTGAAGAATCTATAATAGTTACAAACCTTGCACATTCTTCTTTTTTATCCTTTAGGTTTGTATTAATAATATTCATTTAAGTCTTCACTTGTTTGACTATTTCCTCTTATTCCTTGGATTTGTCGCTCAATCTAGATTCAAACAAGTTAATTTTCTCCTCATATTATTTGATAATATACCTCATCACCCTATTTTTATTCTTAACCATCTTCAGTGTTGGAGATGTGGAAAAATAATGCCCCATTTTATTTTAATGAAAATCTTGAAACTTGTAGTTGTTTTGGGTAGCATGTAGATGAAACCTATAGTTGCTACGAGCAACCTATAGGTGAAAACTTGTAGTTGTGGACAACCTATAGGTGAAGACTGTAGTGGTTGTGGGAAACATGTAGGTGAAAACCTATAGTTTCTATGAGTAACTTGTAGGTGAAGACTATAGTTGCTATGAGAAGCTTATAGATGAAACTTGTAGTGGCTATGGGTAACCTATAGTTGAAAACTTGTAGTTGTGACTAGAAACCTATAAGTATAAAGCCTGCAACTTGAATTATGTTATGATATTCTATATATAAGTTCTTTTATAAATTGATAGGAGTAAGTTAATGTCAAATTTCAGTCCTAATGTCTTGGATCGATATAGGAACTATGTGGTCATGGTTACATTGCCCATGGATCTATGTTGGTAGGGCTATAAATGTCTATTTTTAATGATGCTCTTGTAGGCATTGATTGAATGTAGGAGAAAATTGAGGATGGTTAGATGATGATTTTTCAACTATCATAGTCGTATGACTATTTAAAGTAGTTTATTTTTAATATCTATAAAAGATTATAATAGAAGGAATCTATAACAGATCTATACTTCCTTATTTTGTAAGGAAGTTGTAATAGATTATAACTATAGAAAGTTAGAATAGATTTTTTACTTCCTTATTTTTATTAATCATCCCTTTAAAAGTGGTAAAAAAGGTATAACAATTATATAGAAGTGAATTGTAGACAAATAATAAATAGAGCTGAGTAGTAATTGAGAGATAGAAAAAATTTATCTTTAGACAAAGGTGTTTCCAGATTACTCTAATATAGAGATTTAGGGGTAGGAAGTGATAGGCACTTGTATAGATGCCTTTGGAAGTTTGAATAGAAGAATTGTTGAGTTTTGTGGTGGATGTATCTCAACATTTGGTTGAACCACACTAAATATTATGTTAATATTTTTGTATGTTATTTTTCAACATCTCTTATTTCTCTATTTTTTGCATGTATTTATTATTCCATATTTATTTGTTTAACTTACAAGTACATTTTTAGATTATTTTTAATCTATGGGTTACAAAGTAGATTTTGATATAGATTTTTAAAATCAATTATTATAATCTGGGCAATTGAGTAATAGTATATGTAACAAAATCTTGAAACTTTTTTATATTTAACAAAACAAGTGGTATTAGAACCATCTTTATGTGGTTTTGTGTACTATTTTACAAGTTGTAAATCTCCACAAGATCTCAGACTTAGTGTAATATCTTATCAAGTGGGAAAAATTGAATAATAGCAGATGATGGATGAAGAGTGTTTGAAAAGTTTAATGGACAAAATTTTATTCTATGGAAGATGTAGATGATTGACTATCTATATCAAGAGGACCTCTATCTACCACTTGATGGAAAGGCAAAAGGATAGGGAAAGAGAATAGATGAGGAATGGAATGTCTTGGATAGAAAATCTTTGGGAGCCATAAGGCTCTACTTGGGAGGAAGTGTTGCCTCCAATATATCTGAAGAAAAGAATACAAAAGAACTTATGACCACCTTATGCAAGTTGTATGAGATGCCTTTTGTAGTAAACAAGGTGTATCTAATGAAGAGGTTATTCAACCTAAAAATGAATGAAAATTCAAGTGTAGATGAACATTTTAATGATAACAATACTATTTCAAATCAATTGACTTCTTTGAAAGTGAAACTAGATGAAGAAGTCAAGGTCTTGTTGTTACTATGTTCCCTGCTTGAATCCTAGAATAATCTTGTGATGGTTATGAATAATAGCATGTCTGGGAGAAATACTCTTAAAATAGAGGATGTTGTTAGTGTCATAATCTCTAAAGAAATGAGAAGGAAGACATCTAGTGAGACTTCAACAAGCAATACACTAAATTTTGAATCTAGAGGGAGACAAAAGAATAGAAAGAGGAGCAAGAGCTATGGATCAAAGGGAAGATCTTTATCTTCCAAACATAGATCTAAGTCAAAAGGAAGAAGTGTCGTATGCTAGAATTGTGGAAATTCTGGCCATATGAGAAAGCAATGTTGAGCTCTTAAAAAGAATCACAAAGAGCAAAAAAATAATGACAATAAATAAGAGGCAAATATTGCCTCAAGTGATACTACTACTATGTATCAAGATGCTTTAGTTTTGTCATGTGATACAAAGGTTGAGTCATGGGTGATTGACTTAGGGGAATCTTTTCATTTTAATTTCAATCCCAAGTATTTTAAAACCTATGTAAGTGGAAAGTTTGGCCAAGTTTTCCTAGGAGACAATGAACCCTATGATATTATTGCTAAAGGGTCAGTAAAAATCAAGCTACATAATGGAAATGAATGGATACTCAAAGAAGTAAGACGTGTGCCAAGTATTACCAAAAATCTTATTTTTGTAGGTTAATTGGTAGAAGATGGATGTATTATTACTTTCAATGTAGAAACCTAGAAGGTAATAAAAGGTAATCTTGTTGTAGTCAGAGGGAAAAAGGAAGGCACACTATATTTGAGTAATCGCATTATTGATTCTAATACTACATTAGTTTCTACTTCTAATCTAGAAACTAATTTATGGCATTCAAGATTGGGTCATATGAGTTAAAAGGGTATGAGAATTTTACATAATAAATGGAAGTTATTAGACTTAAAGTCTATTAATTTAGATTTATGTGAACATTACATTTTTAGTAATCAATGTAGAATCTTAGAAGGTAACAAAAGGTAATCTTGTTGTAGTCAGAGGGAAAAAGGAAGGCATACTATATTTGAGTAATTGCATTATTGATTATAATACTACATTAGTTTTTACTTATAATCTAGAAACTAATTTATGGCATTCAAGATTGGGTCATATGAGTTAAGAGGGTATGAGCATTTTACATAATAAATGGAAGTTATTAGACTTAAAGTATATTAATTTAGATTTATGTGAACATTACTTTTTTAGTAAACAAAAGAAAGTTTATTTTTGGAGGTTGGGCCTGAAAGAAAATAAATAAATTAGAATTAGTACATTCTAATGTTTAGGGATTAGCTCCTATAAAATCATTGGGAGACTCAAAGTATTATGTTAAGTTTGTGGTTGATGTAGCTCATAAGTTGTGGGTCTATTATATTCAAAATAAGTCTGATATATTTAGAAACTTTAAAATTTGGAGAGCCCTTGTAGAAAATGAATTGGGCATGAAGCTAAAATGTTTAAGATCTGATAATGGAAGTGAATACACCTCAAAATAATTTTGGAACTAATATTCACAAGAAGGAATATGCAAAGAAGTAATAGTGCCTCAAACTCCTCAATAGAATGGGGTAAGTGAGAGAATGAACTGAACAATTATGGAGAGAGATAGAAGCTTGAGACACCATGCTAGTTTGCCCCCTAATTTTTGGGTAGATGTAGTTCATACTTCTATTTATTTGATTAGTAGAGGACCGTCTAGTGCTTTAGATAGTGAGATTCTTGAGGAAGCTTAGATAGGTAAAAGTGTTTTCTAATCTCATTTAAAACTTTTAGGTTGTGAAGATTTTATGCACATTGATAAATAAAGTAGAAATAAATAGGATGCTAGATTGATGAGATGCACTTTAGTTGGATATGGTGATAACTCATTTGGTTATCATTTCTAGTGTTTAGATGATAGATTGTGAGATCACGTGATGTGATATTTAATGAAAGTGTGATGTATAGAGATGGACTTGTAGAAAATAAAGTGGAAATTCCACTTGGTAAAGAAAATATTGTCATACCTCCAAGTGTATTTGGAGAAGTAAAAAAGAACTTAAAAAATACTCCATTTACCTTTATAGAATTAGATAATGGGAATAGGGTCATTAATGATCCAATGACATGTTTTAAGAATATTGGGCCAAAAGAATATCAAAGTGAACTAGTCACACATGTGGTAAGGAGGTCAATAAGAGTAAGTAAACCTCCTGATAAATATTCTCCATCTTTATTTTATTTGTTACTAACTGATAGTGGGGAACCTAAATCATTTATATAAGCTAAGCATGACAAAGATTGTGTGCAATGGGAAAAGGGCATGAAAGTAGAATTGGATGCCTTGAAACACAATAAAACATGTGAGTTGGTGGATTTTCCACCTGATAAGAAAGTACTATAAAATAAATGGGTTTTCCATTTTAAAGAAGATGAGAGTTGGTAGAAAACATACAAAATAAGGCTTGTTGTTAAAGCCTTTGCACAAAAGGCTAGAATTGATTCCTCGGAGGTATTTTCTCCTGTTGTCAAAATTACCTCAATAAGAACTATATTAAGTATTATGAATTCTAATGATCTCCACTTAGAATAGATGGATGTGAAGGTAACATTCTTACATGGAGATTTAGAAGAGGAAATCTACATGATGAAACCAGAAGGTTTTGAGGTAAAGGGGAATGAAAGAAAGGTTTGTAAATTGTTGAAAAGTTTATATGGTTTAAAATAGGCACCTAGGCAATGGTACCTAAGGTTTGATACTTTCATGTTGGAGCATGGATATGCTCGTACATATAGTGATCATTGTGTTTATAGTAATAAATTTAAAAATGGTGAATTCAGTATTCTTCTAATTTATGCTAATGATACGTTGTTGTGTGGACCTAACATGCATAGAATAAGTGAATTGAAGAAATTTCTTTCTTTAGAGTTTGCCATGAAGGATCTTGGACCAGCCATGAAAATTATCAGAATGAGAATTGATAGAGATAGATTAGGTAAGATACTAACTTTAACTCAATCTGAATATATTGAAAATGTATTATTAGGATTTGGTATGCAGAACTATAAATCTATTTCTACACCTTTAGCTAGCCACTTTATGTTGAGTAAGACACAATCTCCTAAGTCATAAGAGGAGAAATATTATATGGAAAAGGTGCCATATGCTTTAGTTATGGGAATTTTAATGTATGCTATGATTTTCACTCATCTAGACATATCCCAAGTAGTGGGAATAGTGAGTAGGTTCATAAGTAACCTTGGTAAGTGACATTGGTTAGAAATTTAGTGGATTTTAAAATATTTACATGGAACCTCTAGTATGTGTTTATGTTTTAAAGGTTCTAATAGTCTATTGAAAGGTTTTGTGGATAGTGACATGGTAAGTGATTTGGATGGTAGAAGGTCTACCACTAGTTATATTTTTATAGTTGGAGGTACTGCAGTCTCATGAGTTTTTAAGTTGTAAAAATTTGTTGCACTTTCTACCATTGAGGATTAATACATTGCTTGCACTAAAGCAAGTAAAGAGTTGTTATGGTTAAGTAGATTCTTTAAAGAGTTGGGAGTGAAGAAAGATGGGTATACTTTGTCTTTTGATAGCAAAAGTGCTATTCACTTGGCTAAAAAATTCACCTTTCATAGCAGGACAAAGCATATAGAGCTTTGTTACCACTTCATACATACAGTTTTGGAAAGTGGGCAGTTCAAGGTCAAGAAGATTCACTTAGAGGAGAATCCTATAGATATGCTTACTAAGGTAATTGTAATAGTGAAGTTGAGGGCACACTCAAATTCCATGGGTCTTCAAGCATGATCTTGGAGAGGAATAAATTAGTATTTTTGAGTTTAAGTGGGAGGTTAAAGTAGTTGGAGTTGTGGCCTTATGTCTCCAAGTGGGAGATTATTGGAGATGTGGAAACATAATGCCACATTTTATTTTAATGAAAATCTTGAAACCTATAGTTGTTGTGAGTAGCTTATAGATGAGACCTATAGTTTCTATGGGTAACCTATAGGTGAAAACCTATAGTTACTATGGGCAACCTATAGGTGAAGAGTGCATTAGCTATAGGCAACTTGTAGGTCAAAACCTATAGTTGATGCAACTAACCTGTAGGTGAAGACTATAGTTGTTATAAGCAACATATGGATGAAACTTGTAGTGGCTATGGGAAACTTGTAGGTGAAAACCTATAGTTTATATGGGAAACCGATAAGTGGAAAGCTTGAAACTTGACCGGTGTTATGAGCTTCTATATATAGGTTCTTTTATACATTTATAAGAATAGGTTAATGTCAAATTTCAGTCCTAATGTTGTGGATCAATATAAGCATTGTGTGGTCATGGTTACATTGCCTGTAGATTTGTGTTTGTAGGGTTGTAAAGGTCTATTGTTAATGATGCACTTGTAGGCATTGGTTGAATGCAAGAGAAACCTAAGGATGCTTAGATGATGATTTGTCAACATTTTATGCATCACTGTCATAGTTGTATGACTATTTAATGTAGTTTGTTTTTAATATCTATAAAATATTATAACAAAAGGAAGTTGTAATAGATATGTACTTCCTTATTCTATAAGGAAGTTATTAATAGATTATAAATACAAGAAGTTAGAATAGATTTTGTACTTCCTTATTTTTAGTCATAATCCATTTAAAAGTGGGAAAAGAGGAAAAACAATGATGTAGACGTGAATTGTAGACAAAAAATGAATGGAGCTGAGTAGTAATTGATAGAAAGAGAAAATTTATCTTTAGACAAAGTTATTGCCAAAGCGATCTAATATAGAGACTGAGGGGAATAAAGTGCTAGGCACTTATATAATTTCCTTTGGAAGTTTGAATAGAAGAAATTTTGAGTTTCTTGGTGGACGTAGCCCAACATTTAGGTGAACCATGTTAAATATTGTGTTAATATTTTTATGTTGTTTTTTAGTATCTCTTATTTCTCTATTTTTTGCATGTATTTATTATTCCATATTTATTTGTTTAACTTGAAAGTACATGTTTAGGTTATTTTTAATCTATGCGTTACAAAGTAGATTTTGATACAAATTCGTAAACTCAATTATTTTGATCTAGGAAATTGAGTAATATTGTATGTAATAAAATCTTGAATCTTTCTATATTTAACCCAACATTCAATTATTCTATAGTATTCATTAACTCAGCCTTAAATTCCACCTCATCTTCTTCTTCATTTGAATCACCAATAATACCTCCAATCCATATGGACTCTTCTTGATTTAAACATCTTACTTCCTCCACCATGAAGAAAATTCATTGACATTAGGACCATCACCTTCATGGTCATTCTCAAAATCACTTCTCTCACTATCATAAGATGATTTTCAATCTTCCTTAGTATAAAGGCTTCTTTTATTCTTAAAAAACTTCTTGTCATCATACCTTCTAAAACTTTTCTTTCTCTTATTAGACCTATATGACTTTTTATCATCATCATGAACTTCATAATTATCTTAATCATAATTTTCCTTACAATTATGAGGGAAATTGTTGAAAAAGTGTCTAATCTCTCCATAATTGAATCATTTAAAGGTCATCTTACCTTTGTATTCACCTGATCCTTCTTTAACTTTTTTGCAAACATAGCTACCAACTCATCATCATCAATATCATATTTATCATTGTCTTTGACTTTATTACCTTGTGTCTTCTTATTTTTTAATTTTTTTTTCTACCTTTAAATCAACTTCCTTCATTTTAAGTCTTCATTCACTTGTCCTCATCTCATAAGTTGTTAGGTTTCCGTGAAGTTCGTCCATCTCTAGCTTGTCTAGATATTACATCTCTTCAATAATAGATACTTTAAAATCAAATTTGTGAGTTAGATATCTCAAAACCTTTTGAAAAAGAGTATACTCTTTTAATTATTCACCTAGGCCTATTATGATGTTGACCACTTCATCAACCCTCAATAATTATGTTGTACTAGTATCATCTTCATTTATCCTTAGGCTTTCAAACTATATTCTATGGGTTTATAACTTATCCAACTTAACCTTGTATTATTCATCATGGATAATATTAAAATTATCCCACATTTATTTAGAATAAACATAGTTCATTACCTTCATAAGTTTTACCTTTGATAGGCCACACATAATACCATTCATATATTTTAAATCATTGTCAGTAGTTTTCTTGCCTATTGCATTTATAAGAGGAATAGCAGGTGCAATATACCCATAACAAAATAATTTCCAAACATCATGAACTTGAGACATCAAATATGTCCTCATATTCTTACTCAAAAAATCATAATTAGATTCATTAAACAATAGATCCTTTCTTTTAGAAAAACCACCTTATGTTTTACTAGCCATCTTTGATTGCTTAAAATCTCTTTTAGGATATTTGGCCTCCTTAAAATGACCTATTATGATACAAAATTTTGCAAGTATAGCTACTAAGAGGGGGGATGAATTAGTTTCCTTAATAAAATCCTTCAATTTATCTTATCATTCATGAATCATTCATTCACTTACACATATTAACCAATACATGAACAAGCATATATGAAATCAAATAACATCAAAACATAAGAGATATGTGAGAAAAATATTTGAGGATAAAACCCAATAAACCATGAATTTTAATATATTCATATAATTAATGGATAAAATATTTATTAAGGTACCAACACCACATGGATCACCAACCCCTCACTAGTCAAATACCAACTCAACTAGTTCTTTAACAAGCACCAAATTGCAAGAAGTCACCAACCCCCAAGAAACTCAGAGCCAACTCATCTACATTGAATATATGATCAAATTTTAACATATTTTTCCTAATCAACTAAATATGACCACCTTTTTTTGGTCTTCTCACTCTTCTATCTCTCTCAAATAGCCTATTAGGCCTTCTTACTCAATTAGCCCTTTCCTTGGTAGAATTAGATCATATGACCTTGCTCATCACCTATAAAAACAAATTTAAATATTAGTAACATATTTATTACACCTACATTATGATATTAAATCCATCTACCTGGTTTCCAAAACTCTATATCATTCACTCACATCCTCAATATTCTAACTAGTAAAATTAGGCCTATTAGGCCTTTTTATACTTGACTTTTGTTCTCACCCATCTTGGTTATAAAAAAACATTGACATACTTAGATAACCTTTGGAATATATAAAAAACATGTTTAAAAATTGAATAAACCTCTACATATGTTTTTTATTACCATCAAAGGGTAACACCACCATTAGGCCTAATAGAGACCTAATGAAATTAGGCCTTCTCAAAGCACACATTTCACTTTGACCACCTTAAAACACCATGGGCATACACAAATAGATCAAAATATTTAAAAATGAGTAAAATATACCAATTATAAGTTATCATTATGTTCCCAACATAATTTATCTCATTTCACTCCTTGAACCACACAATTAGATCTACTTGTAATTAGGCCTTCTCACTGCTGGAAAGTCTATTTTATAAATTGGATGCATAAACTCAACCTTGACACATAAACCAAAAATAAATAAATTATATATCCTAAATTAAATTATTATAATCACCAATTCCATTATATTTCACAATATAGGTAAAAATATCTCAAACTAACCAACTTCATATGCTCACTCAGGATAACACATAGGCCTTGAGAACCTAGTCAAAGGCCTTTGACTTTTCACACATTCATAAGAGTTTTTCATGAATAAAATTTTGTTAAAATGAACATATTAAAAATATATAACAAATTAATGTGAATTTTATTCTTCAAATCTATGCAATAAGACTCAAGAACACCATTCTCACTCATACATACAAAACAACCTATAGCTCCAAAAACACAGTCATGAAGATCAAGATTTAAAACACTTGTGTGAAGAATTTTATGAAATTAGAATGGGTTTAAATTATCCTTAAACATCCTTATAACATATATATATATATATATATATATATCTATATATATATATCTATATATATCTATATATATATATATATATATAGTTTTAATATCAATGTTAGTTTTACAGACCAATCTTTTGTCTTCACCCTACATAGACTTCACTATGTTGGATAAGTCACTATAAGAATGACTTTTTGCTTGTCTATGAGAATAATAAAAACTTATAATCAAATGGATATGATATATATGTATTTAAAAATTACCCCATTATTTTTTATCCATCCCTAATCCACTACAACCCATCCCTAATCTCATTCTCACTAATGCCTAGTTTTTTCATTGTCTTCCTTATTAGGCCTATTTAGCAATAGGTTAATTTAAATGACCAATTTATCATATTTAATTTATTAAACATGGTCATAAACATACATGAGAAAAAATATAATACTCATACATCATCCTCCATCTATTTTCATGTTTTAACCTAGTCAAACCTACTTGTTACATCAAAATTCTAAGAAACAAGGGGTTTCTTGTAGCTTTCACTAAATATTTTGACAAACCAACACCACATAGAGAAAATTGGGAGAGTCTTATAAATTTTATAAACATAAAAATATTTCAAACAATACATTATGATTCATTTTCAATAATATCTTTTCTATCAGGTCATAATAAGGGTTTTATGAGGATTTAGACTGCTTTCCATTCTTTGCAATCATTCATAAAAGGTTGCCCCTTAACTCTAAAAAAAATACAAATAAATTAAAGTTAGGACCCTAATAGAAGTATATACTAAGAAGGGGGGTAAATTAGTTTCTCAACATCTCATAATAAATTCCATTTTATTCCAATGAAACAAACACTTACCTATAACATAAATAAATCAACACATAAGCAAGATCAATAGCAACCAACACAAGTACACATCATATATATGGGAAAAACTCATGGGGGATAAAACCCATTAGTAATAATAAAACCAATGGACTACATGTCCTATATGATAGAGAAAACATGAGACCTTTAGTGAGACACCTATCCCACAAGGAACACCTTCCCCTAGGATGGTCAAGTCTTTCTAAGCAAAGATGTTAAGCACTTACTCAACACCTTAGAAATGATAAAATATCTAATATCAACCTTTTAATATGATTTATGATACATCCAATGATGGAACACCTAAATTTCATAAACCTGCAATCTACTTCTCTTCTCTAGGTAGGTACTCCTAACTCATTCACTCAACTAAGTCACCCTTTAGACCATTAGGTCTAATGACTTTTTAGCTCATAAAACTGATCAAAAAAATGACTAATCCTATTCACCCTCTCATGGTAGTCAATTACCCATCTCTTCTTCTTGATTGAGATATTGTCTTTTATTGTTACCACACATCCTCTAGACTTCAAATAGTCTAATTAGGCCTAGTATATATACCATACTCTCATCTAACCCATCTTGGTCAGCCAAGATGCTTTCCATGATTGATATATATATATATATATATATATATATATATATATATATATATATATATATATATATATATAAAATATATCCTAATACATTTTACATGTAATATCCATACACTCGTTAGGTTGTTCATTTCACTTAAGACCCAAAACACCAATTAGGCCTAATATAAACCTAAAGAAATTAGGCATACAAACCAACACGTTACACCTTGGACTTCTTAGTCCACCTTTAGCCTTAAATAATGGATAAAAAACATAAAAATTGACTCCAAAATACCCTTCCATACTCCCACAAAGTTCCATTACAATTGGAACACCAACTCACCTCATGAACCAAGCCATTCTAACCTACTCACCAATATGCCTAGAAAAAAAGAAAAGTGTATCATATAGAAATGAGGCATACTATTAATTTTATCAAAAAAAACACTAAAAAAATAACACACACACACACACACACACACACACACACACACACACACACACACACACACACACACACACACACACACACACACACACACACACACACACACACACACACACACACACACACACACACACACACACACACACACACACACACACACACACACACACACACACACACACACACACACACACACACACACACACACACACAAACAAACACACACACAACATAAAATACCTTTTAAACACCTCCATATTATTTATACACTCCAACATAGTCCAATAGTCCTCAAACTACCACTATCATAGGCTCACTGAAAATGCTCACACATTACCAAATTACAGCCATATAGAAGCTCATATTTTGTACTTGAAAGGATGATTTAAAAACTTATAATACACATTAATATATTATATCATACCTATATATCATCTTGAAAATTTTATATCTCATGTTCTTTCAACATACATTGGTCTTACAGACCAATCACTTTGGTCAATATCTCACAGTTTTAGCATAACTAGACAAGCCTATTTGTCATGAATGATTCATTCATATATCCTATCTCTTCATATCCAAAAAATGTAAAATATTATATTTATATATTTAATAACATCATCATAAAAAATTTATGCATCATCACTTGTCAAAATATCTTAAACATATCACTTTCCTCTGTGTGCCTATAACAATCATCTTGACTTAAAACATAGTCATGATGAACATGACTCCTATCATCTATAAAATCACTTCCTTAACCTCAAAATGTATTAATGAGATAATTAAAAAAGCTTATATAAAATTCAAGCACAAAAACATGGATGTCTAATAGTAAATAAGAAACATATAGTTTATTCCATGAGACTTACACCTTCAGTATTGTTAATACTCAAACATGGAACTTTAGAGGATACTTATTTCATGTGTATAGGCATAAAATTAATTTTAAAATAAAATTATAATGAGGGATATTTCTAAAAAAAATACCCAAAACCATTTGACTCGTCCTTATTCACCTACACAATATCCCTAAATGGATTCTCATTCATATTGGCTTTTTGTGACTATTTTCACTATATAAATTAGTGACTATTCAACATGATTGACAAAAATAATTGAAATAGTCACTATTTATTACAAAAATAAACCACTAGATTAAATAACAAGTCCTGACCTTCAATATGCAATAACTTGCATGTGTTGACCTAGTCAACTCTACCTGTAGTACCAAAATCTTTAAAATAAGCATATTTTTATGTCTTATACTCACTATCCTAACACAATAATACCACTTGGAGATGAATAAATTATTCCTATATAAATTAAAATATTAAAATTTTGTCAACCAATTGATTATGGTAAATATCCAACAAGTTTTCTTCAATCGAGTCTAAGACTAGGGTTTTAGACCATTAAAACTTGCTTACCTTCTTAACAATTGTTCTTAAAGGATAAGAACTTAATAAATGAAATAATTATTATAAATAATTATTATGAACCCTATCCACCTTCTCAAAAATTATCAGGTCCCCATGCAAAGTCTACATGAGCTAACGAATGATGCAACTTTCCTCTCAGGCTCAAAAAGCACCATTCAAGGCACCTCTAAAGCACATGAAGAATTTTCTTGAATTTATCTCTCCTTATCTAACCTCATACCTCATATAATTATTTAAAAAAATTTATTGACCATATCCCATGAAAATAAAATCTTCACCAACCTACAAACATTCTTGACCCTTCACAAGGCCTCATAAGCCCACCTAGACCAACTAGGCCAAGATCCAAACAACCTTACAAACCACTTGTAACAAATTGGAAGTAATTTAAATAGAATATTGTCTCCATAAACATCTCTAAAACTCATATTCAAATAACACTAAGCTTAATACCATGGCATATAATCCATAGGACTCAAAACCCTATAGGCAACCATGCATGGTCAAACCTACAAGACCTGCATGCTTCATGAAACCACTCTAAACTGCATATAACATTAAAATATCATGTCTTTAAATACCATAACATGATCCATGACACCATACATTCATTCAAAGAACCTTCATGTAAGCATCTCACTATAGCAAGCACATTAGACCACCATGATCCATCTCATTGCACCTACTAAACCACTTTATCATTATACATGCCTTATAGAAATCAATGAAAAAACTTAAAATAAATTTACCAATAATATCTGACTTTTTCATTGATGGAAACACTCTTTTTCTCTCTCCCCTTTTTCCAAAATGATAAAGTGGGCACCCTTCAACATTGGACACCATAGAAATCAAAAAAGTGAGCTACAAAAAACACATAGAATCAAGATCACCTTCAATAATAAATTTTAAAGAGTACCAATATGACCTAAAATAAGCATAAATCCCCCTTATAATGTGCTTACACTCAAAAATAGCTCCCAAGCTACTTAAATCCTTAGACTTGTTACCAATTACATGGTAACATAGCTCCCCCTAGGACCTTGTTCCACTTTAAAGGCTCCCCCTCAGTCTACACAACCCATGAACACCTACAAGATCTCTAAAAATATCTACCATCGATTAAAACAAAAAGAAGAGCATCAAAGCTCCATACAAGTTCACTTATCATCACTTTCAAGGCACCACATAGAACACCAAGGGCACTCCAAGCATAGGACAACACCTAAATTATGTTAATAATAGACCAAAATTCTCAACTAGAACCAAAAATGCTAATATTATTTGGAAAATATCTTCAATAATCTTCATTTTCTTCACTAGGCCTATTTAGACACCTTATAGCCCTATTCGGCCAATGTAGACATCATAAATCTCTACCTTAATCACTTCAAGCCATGAAACACCATATATAAAGTCCACTACCATGACCCCTTATATATTCCAAGAATGAGCCTCCAATTCATCCTCCTTAGCATACTTCCTTCTTTAGACTTTTAGCCAATCAAGTCTCCTAAAAGATCAAAACTTGAATAAATTGAAATATAATCATCTTCAGACCACCGTAAGACTTATTTCAACAACCCATTTGGCCTATTCAACCAATTCAGATCTCTCAAAACTAAACTCTAAAGAATGACCACTTTTTCAATCATGCATAAATGACTAGGCCTTTAAAGTAAACCTTGGTCAAAAGTTAGCCTCTAGTCAACACTAACCCCTAAGATAGATACCACACCTAGAGATCACTAAAACTCACTTCTATGCCAAATTTCAAGCCTCCATACCTTTAGGAACATTGAGTTTGTATAAGCCTCCAAATACATGCTTTCAAGAAGAAGAGCCAAATATCACTCAAAATGCTCCACTTGGCACAAAATAATCCATAAACCTATGAAACATTTGGAACATGTTTCAATCACATGTAAAGACCTTCCTAAACATCAAACTCCTTGTGACACATCTTCATTCATCAGATGACCCTTGAAATCAAGCGAATTTGGCACACAAATCCTTCATACACATCAAACACCATGACCAAAAGGACAAATTCATACTTGATCACCTCATGGACACCATAAAACCTCATATACTACTTTGACATGTCAAAATCAACTTGAATTATCTATTTCCAACCTTTTATCCATCATAAATCACCATAAGAGCACCTTGGCCACCTTTCAAGTAGTCATCACTACCAAAATTGGTCAACTCTAACTTTTGACCACAAAACTCACATTTGAGCTCATCAAGGACCTAGAACACCTAGGAATGACTCATTAATATCTTCCTCATGACCTCATATAAATATCTTCATCCATCTCTTTCAGATCACGACTCAAATCTAGCATCAAAAATTGATCAAAAAGGCACTTTAGAACCAAGAGACCTAAACATACCTCTTGAAGGACTCACATGCTTCACCACCTATATAAATTTCTTATAAATCATATAAATAAACCTATAATACCTTAACCATTTATCCTTTACACAACACAAATCATTATGGCTAAGAATTATTCAAAGTAATTCATGGAAACATATGGTGACACACAACCAACTAGACCCGAGAATATACTTGATCTTTGTCAGACATCTAATATGCATTATTCTTTTCAAAAACACTCAATACAAAAAATAGACATTAGTTAACTCAATATATATGATCTTAAGATCATATTCAATATCTTAGACCATAGAACTCTTCTTGAAGACCCTTCATAAATACTCAAAGAATCAATCTTCAATAAGTGCTATCTAAACTTGATAGAAAACTTAGAAACCTACTTATGATGACTCAGATCTTTTTATCCTTATAATACCACACCACTTCAAATAAAACACAACATACAAACATGTTCCCTCAAGACCTTATGAGGTCATCTTGGCAACTCAAGAAGCATCCAATCACTAAAACATTCTTTCTTAGGAACCACCAAAGCATACTTCTTAACTAGGAGACAAGCACCATCATATTCTATAGGACCTTCTCCATCAATATAAATCTAATCCAACTTCAAGACACTCCAAGAAAGGGAAAAAACCATAAATATACTCAAAAGCATATCTTTAGATCTAGAAACCAAGACACAACACAAATGACTCCAAATAACAATCTACTTCAAGTAAACAAACTTCAAGTCATGCTATAGTACCTGACCACTTCAAGGGCTATATAATTCTTTCATGGAACCATACTCCAAGAAAATACATCTCTTTAAACAAAATAGATAAATCTTTAACACAAAATATATTCAATCTTCATAAACAACATTAGTCTTACAGACCAATCAAGCACTCATACCCTTGATTTTACAAGCCAATTTGAGTACCACTAGATCTCACTTGAGGAACCATTGTATAACATCCTCAGGACCATAAAATAATATAAAAATCCACCTAGTGACATGAAAACCTTTCAAGGAAATCTTAAGATTTAAGACACTATTGCAAAGCAACACAAGACTATCAATAAAGAAAAACATACATATAGTCCACTTCAAGAAGGCTTCTTGAAGGAAACACTTTTCCAAACCATGAATAATGATCTATATAAGTTAAAATCTTTGAATTATACTCCAATAGGTTATATTCAAAAACTCAAACCATTTTCTTAGGTCTTACAACAAAATTTAGCCTTTATCTTACTATTAGGTCTCATGATGACCTCAAACCCTCAAAGGATGACACCTCAAGGACATTGTATACTCAAAACATGGAAATATGAACA
>JARHVA010004186.1:1520000-1542500 GCA_037957365.1 Torreya grandis
AAACAAAAAAGCCACCCACAAGCTAGAAATGATGTAGTGATAGAAATAAAACAACAAAACCAAAATGTCTAAGCAATCAAAAGGTAGAAACATTATAAGGAACATAAAACTATACAATAAAAGAACTTGACTTAGTAGGTTAAAGACCCTTGGCCTGAAAGTGGGTCTAAGAAATGTGCTTAGGAAGACCTCTCTTCCTTCTTTGGATAATAGTCCAATAAGCATTAAAATCTCCATTCATAGAAATAAGAGATGAAGGAGGTGAAAAACTCAACAAGTCCTTAGAAGGGGGTGGAACCTGGGGATCAAACACAATTAAATCATCTCAAGTACCGAACTACATACCTATAGTAATAATCTTGGACTTAGCAATAACAATAATCGAGATCCCTATGATAGTCTTGATAACAACAATAATAGAAAGGGAAACAATAGGGGAGGTCCCTATTATAGTTCTAGTAGCATAAAAACCAAGAAAATATGATGGTATTACAAAAGTAATAATAAGGGAGATACCAACAATAGTCTCAACAACAACAATAGTAGGGGAAGTCTGAATAACAATCTCAGAAGTAGTAGTAGTATCAATGGAGGTCCCTATATCAATCCTAATAATAGAAGAGTCATGTAGTGGGGGAAGATAATCCTTACCATCATCAGAAGGATGCCTAAACCATCATAATCAACATCTACTATAAGGTGTTCATGTATAGCATCCTTCGACTAATATGAAGACTGAGAAACCTTATAAAAATGTTGTTGAAATTCTTGTATAATAATTATTACATATTTTTGTATTTTATGTTGTGATCAACAATATTATATTTTACATATATATATATATATATATATATATATATTATTATAATCTATTAGTCTAAAGAGGAATGTTATTATTTTACTATTTTACTTAATTTAGTAGAATTAATATGCTTAATACATTTGTTGTTTATTACTTTATGATGTAGTAGAATCATGTGAATCTATTCTGGATAAGTTTTTATATTAATTTATGAGATGACTAGTAATTTTTTATTGGGTAAACATTTAGGGTTTACAAGGCTCTTGTAACCACCAAGTTCAAAATATATACAACATAAACCAAGTATATATAAAATAAAAAGGTAAGCCCCTTAGGCTAACCAACACAAAGAGTCTCTAGCCTGGCATTTTCCAACCTTCCACTAAAATAGAACAAGACAACAAATAAAAACTATAAAATAAAATAAAATGAGTGACCCAAGATTAACTATAATATTCCTTATATTTTATGTATTCTACCACAAGTGTTGTTACTTTAACATTTCCTTTTTTTACTTAAACTTTATTTTTAATGGTTATGCACATGGTGCATTTATTTGGGCCTTCAATAAATTTATTTTAGCATTTCTTTAATGAGTTATTGGAATCCTTATTAGTGGGAGTTTTTAATCCTTTTTAGCCTTCATGAGTGATTTAATATTTACAATACTTGTGTTGTTATTGGGAAAACTTTTTATAAGGTTTGATTTTTTCTCCCTTGCTTCCTTTTCCTTCAGGGGGTTCATGGCTTCCATAACTTCAATTTGTCTTCCATCCTCCTCAATTAAATTTTTTTCCAATACTATTCTCAATTTTTTAGTATTGGCATTCATTGCATTCCACTCATCTATCAACATAACCATTGAATGACCTAGGTCTTGAAATTTGTCCTTAAAATCATTCATGTTCTTCCTATATTTTGCAAGGAATTCTCCAACATCTATTTTTTTCTCCTTAATTACATAAAATTCCTTCAATGGTCAATTTTATAGTTTAGACTTAACTTTATTCCTTCTAATTATTGGGGGAGTTTGGTCCTTACATTTTAATTTATTGATCTCATCTTGGGCTAGCTCAAGTTAAATATTAGTAGAAGCGAAGGTGGACCTAAAGTTTTCATAGTTTTAGGAATTCCTACCCTGTCCTCCTCTATATTTATTGAGTCATCTACAAATATTCCTTACCATTCTCAACCATATGCACCTCAATCCCCTATATAAAATTTCCCCCCTCTTTATTAGGAGGAAACTCAAACCCTAATGGATGAGGTCATTGGATATATTTGATTGTCTAGCCAATATTGAGCTTTCAATGGATTTTATAAAAATTAAGGGAGGATAATTATGTGGCCCCTAAAGTGATTTAACAAGAGGAAGTGGGAAAAAATAATAGTGAACTTACCTCTTAGTGTGACCTATTTCATAATCTATAGACACACATCATGTCACTACCTTGGCAAGCTCAACCTTGGGAAACCTTTATTATCTATAGATTAATCAATACCAATACTCAACCTTATTAAACTTTTCTTGGAACTCACATTTTTCCATTAAGTTTATAATCAATATATCTATTGGCATGCTTCATTCAACAAACATAAACTACCAAGTCCCTATAATAAATTATTTTATCATAATATAGGGTGAAAATCATATCAATATTAGTCAATACCAATAATCCTCATGTGACTCAACCCCTCATAGATTAATTGATGATTTTTGAATAATTATAAATCAATTTGGTTATTTTGGGGGAAAGTTGATAGTCTTATGCCACACTAAAAAATGAATGATTCATGATACCTATGTTAGCAATCCCATCCATGACTGAGTTGTTCTCACTATTTTTCATGATATTTATGGATTATATATCACTTACATCTTTTAAATTTGTTAAACTTAAACCTTGGCTATTCCTATTAGTTTTGGACCTCTCCCACCTTCTACAAGTCCCACATCTACTCTATCTTATGTTTCTTAGCATTAATATCTTAATAAAACCAATTTTATATTGATGAACCAAGCCTTATTTCTTTCCTATAATTATTATAATGTATTTAACTCCAATATTTTCATGTTTTGAACCTATACCTACTTTCTTTCTCCCTAAACACAAACGTCTAGGGTAGACACTCACATCAACATTAGTGTCCTGACTCAATACAAGTTTCTAATGTCCTAGAGTCATATATTTTTAAATTTAAATGCATCCTAATGGTTGTTCTAAGTGATTTAATTTGAGTTAATAATCTAAAGGGATTGATATAAATACAATATCAACCCTCATTCATTCCTCACCTAATAACACAAGAACAATACCAAGTATTCTTAATAAAAAGCATTAAAAGAGAATTCAATTGAATAAATATTTTTTATTTCCCTACTAGTCATATTTACAACACATATATAGGTATTAAGTAGTAAATTATTATCCCAAGACTCCAATTTTATAAGTTACAATCTAGGTCACTGTTATACTTCACTTTCACATATTGCATGATTCACACACAAGATAACATGTGTGGGAGAATTACATAATATAAGGACATATTTGAAGTATTAGATATGTATGAAATGTTAAATGATATAGGTGTGTTTGGGGTTAGCTTTAACCATTTGCACACTAACCCAGTTTTCCTAAACGTCACAATGAATATGAAGAACTATGGTTTACAAATTCATGAGGAGTGATATTCCATGACCTAGATATCAATACACTAAATCAAAGGTGAATAAAAAACCATAAACATCCATGTGGTCACATCCATTTTCAATATCTATTCTATATAGGAAACTTATGTTTAACATAAATAATAGTGTTGATGAAACCATCCCAAGCTAACTTTAGTGTCCATAGCTCTAGAAGCATCAAATCTCAAATTTCAAGATTGTTCTAGAATTCTCTTCCAACCTACTTTCTACCTATTCTAGATCTACTATTATGTTATCATCATAACTAGATAATTATATTAATTATTTATCATTTCAATACATATCTTAGTTGTACTTTCTATATTTATCCTATAATCAACACAATAAATTTAGTGTATGCTTATATCTAAGTTTAACTTCTATTTAGCCTATTCTAGATATGATTATTAACCTTATGAATTGTCATTTATATATTATTAACCTAATTAACCGCTAAGGTAGGATATCCTCTTATCCAATTTAGGGTTAAAAATTTGTTGAACCCAATCTTTGAACATGAAATTATAGGTCAATTAGTTTTTTTCTATTACTAATCCCTAATTATTATGATATTTCAATCATGTTTTCCATGAACATTTGTATAAATTATATCATGGTTTGACACCTTATAGTTTTTATGGTTATCTACATTAGTTACCTAGTTCAAACTATTTGATCTATAAGGGATGCGTAAATTGCATTCATGCATGTCCTTTCCTATTGTAATGTTTACAATAAGATGGTTCTAAAATTCAAACAATACTTGATCTCTATTAAAAATTAATTTTTCACTACCATAGAGATAGTTTATAGATTCCAAAATTCATTATCTTAACCATTCATTCTACCTAAGCCTTATCCAGATAACATTTACCATCTCACACCCATTATTCACCCATGACTTATATTAGATTCGATATTCATGTGGTTACTACTAAAAAAGGTTAGATTGATCAACCTATTCCTCCACTTGTTAATGTATATTAGGTGTCTCCTAAACCTAATATTATAATAAAATATAGGGGATATGACATTATTGATCAATTAATTATTACACATGCAAAAATTTCAATCTTTGACCTCCTAAAGAAATCTAATGTCTATAAAGATATCCTATTTGAGGCATTGTGTGAGACACAAGTTCTAAGTGATATTGTGACTATTTATTTTGTAGATATTATGAAATATTTTTAAAAAAACTAACTAATCACCTTTGATCCAATATATTTACCATACAAATATATTATTGACCAAAATTTGCCTTTGCTCATATAAGTGACAATGCAAAGTAAATGTATCAAAATAACACTCATTTATAATGAACCAAGCCTAAAAAATTGTACAATATAATTCCTAACCACCATTGATATTAACAAAAACCATATTAAAAATGTAATTAAGCACATAAAAGGTATTTACAATTAATGTATCCCTCTCATATGTCAAATTACATTGAATTTGACTTTAGGACCAAAAAGGTTCAAACTAATTTTTAGTTCATGTCTCAATCCTTACATTATAATTTACTTTTGGGTTGACCTTGGATATATTTAATTCAATTTTCCCCATATAAATTGCATCTATGTGTAAAATTCATACATGAGGGGACCTTATTATCCATTCTTGCTAATGGTGAATGTTTTAAATTTTGAAAAATGATACATTCTGAAATTGAAGGCATCCCTATAGTGGTACCACCTAAACAATGCATCCCTTTTTATAATTTACATATGTATGAAATATGTGAGTCAATAACAATGGATCCTTTGTCTCTAGATTCAAATAAGGAACAAAATTTTTAGGTGAACATAGATATGCATAAGGAGAAAGAACCATTACCAAAAGAGCTAATAAAAATACAAAAAATTCTAACATTTGAGCTTCTTTTATTAGTAAATAACAATCAAAATGATTTCCATGTTTTATATTACTATGATAATTATGATGATATAACATATGATATAATAGATGAGAAACTATGAAACTTCAAATTTGATCCACTCGATCACCTGCCGTATAACCTATTCAAATCTAAAAGTCTTGGCACATATAAGATAAATATACTCACAAAAAATACAAAATTGAATCTAGGTAAGGGAAAAACAAAAATAACTAATGATCATGTAAATGCTTGCTACTCCATACATCCCTCTTGGTTGAAAACATTGATTCAACCTTAAAAGGGTCAAATGCAAATTCATCATGTGAATAATGTGGAGTCTTTTCAAAGGCTTCAAAATAAATTTTATATATCATGACACAATACGATATTCTAGATACCATGTTATATATGTTAATTGATCATAATATGATTTATTTATATTATATTAGACATAGATCACATAATTGACATCTACCCATAGAATACATGGTATCATAATATAAATATCATTTGCTTAGTGTCCATCATACCAATCAATGTGAGATATTAAAGAACTAAATTCATAAATATAAGAATGAAGGATGCATGCACATTATGTCTAAAATGAGGAAAAGATAAAATCTCTCCTATCTTTTAGAAAATAACTATCTACCAATGTCACCAAAGAATGGTGATTTAACAATTACTACTAATATTTATGGGGTACATGATCCAATTTGATAAAAATTAGGATACAAAATGTGGTACCACTTTTATTTCACAATTGGGAAATTCTATAGATGAACTAACATAACCTCCATTAATGCTAAAATATCTAGGATACCTATGGTTACCTATCTCCTATGTCCCACATGTGAAAAATTTGACCATATGGATATTAGACCATAAAACACATTTAACACTAATGTTTGGAAAAAAATTGGATAGCTGAGTGGAATGCTAAGCTAGATACTAGAAACATATGTGTTAATTTTCTTAATATGGACAAATAAATTTGTATATGACATGGTGGTCATGATTATTTTCCTAAACCATTGGCTTCAGGTAAACCATTAAATAAGAACATTGAAGTGGTTATAGTGCAGTGGTATAAACAAAACTTGAGAAACTTTATAGGTGGTCCTACACCTTTTGATGATGAGGACTTCCTTGAATGGATTTTTCAAATATTCCAAAAATACCAAAAACATTAAAAAATAAAAAAACACTTTTGGAACCTACATGATCTATTATCTCTTTGGAATATATGTGTTGGTTCTATATTGATGGATGGAATATTGAGTTACTCATACATACACATAAATGTCACACTTATACTTGTGTGTGATACAAGCATACATAAATACATGATCTATTTCTTGTTTAGATGTTGGGTCTTCCCTCTAATCATGTCATGCATACATTAGGGGCATCCACTTCTTTGATATTGATAAACATAAGTTATATATTTCATTTATCACATTTAATTATAATGTTTAAGCTTACATATATACTTATACATGAATCTATCTATGATCATATATTACAAAGGGTACTTGATATGCTATACACTTGAATTTTTTTTCTAACACATTGGATCCATGGGACATTGTGACATGTTTATGCTAGTTTAATATGTTTTAATTTATGCACTTCCTTGAGTGTCTTGCCTTGCTATTGTATTCCTTATTTGAGAATTTGAATGTGATCCTTTGCTTGTGTCCCCTTGTGCCTAGGTGTCCTTTTTTTGACATTTGACATTTGCATATGTCATTGTTTTTTGTATGGATATTTGAATATGTTATCCATGATTTTTTGAAAATTTGACTAAGTCATGTCCCTTTGATTATGAAGAATTTGAACATGCCCCTTATTTGTTATCTCCTTGGACAATTTACTTTTTGACTTAATTTTGAGTGCTCTTATGTGTGTGCTCAATTTTATTATTGATATTTTACTACTAATATATATACATTTCCATGATATTTATAATGCATCTTACGCCTTCATGTGATCACATTGGTTCTATGCACTTCAATTCTATATCTACCTAGACCTGATCCTTCTATATGCTACAGGGTTTCATTCATAGATTATATAGTTGTCTCATATTTTTGATGTGAGGTAACTACTAGTTCACATCTATACCTCACATATATTGGTGTCAGAATGTCATAAAGGCGTGTTATCCACACTTGGCATAGTTTTTAGATTTAGTGGGGGCATGCTTTGGAAGCATGTTCTCCACAATTATTCATTATTTGGCACTTATATCATTTTTTAGATTTAGTAGGGACATGTCATGTAGGAATGGATTATACACATTAAAATTTTTAGATTTATTAGGGGAATGTTTTGGAATCATGTTCTCCACACTTATTCATGTTTGGCCCAGTTATCAAATTTAGTGGGAGCATGCTTTGGAAGCATGTTATCCACACTTATTCAATATTCAACATCTCTAGATTATAATGAGGGTGTAATTTAGAAACATGTTATCCACATTGGTACTTGTATAATTTCTCATATTTCTCCATATATAGTGGGGACATGATTTATAATCATGTTCTCTACATTTACACAATTTCTAAAATGGCCAAAGTACACATTTTTATGATTCAAATTCACAATTATGGTAGAATTCTATACATTGGTATCATTATTATACATAATTTAAAAATAATAGATATCTAAGGTGCATATGTTATGTAATTTGTGCCTAATATTGCATATTATAAATTAAGTTTAGATTTTAGAACATTCTCAAGGACTATCACCACCTATCAGTTGGAATTTTGTGAACTATATTGAGCCAATCTACTATAGTATTTGGTCCACCTTTTAGTATGGTTGAGGTGATAAAATCATTCAATATGTCTAGGTTTTTAGGTTGGAATTAATAGTATCATCCAAACTTACTAGTTTAATAATGTGGGTGACTTGGTTCACTCACACTCAGTTGGTTATAAGTATCAATAGGCTGTACAATTGATCTAGTCTCATCTTCTAGGTGGTAACCCACTTTTGCTCCATAGATAGGGGCATGTTACTTCTAATATCTATCTCTCTATCTCCTTAGATATATTAACATTAAATATTTATCTATATTTTTTGTAATCAAAGTTTTGTAGCCTTATAATGATACATCATTTTCAAATCAACTTACCAATAGGAAAGGTGATTATATCAACTTATAAGTGTACTTCTAAACATTTCTCTTTTAATTTCATTATATTTCAATTAATTTTAATTAAAAATTATATTTATTGATTATATATTGTAACATGTTCTTAGTTTTAATTAAATCACCAGTAAAACACTCAAGTTGGGCACATGTAAAGATAAAGTGTGTTATACACACGCAGGTATGCATTATTTTCCTTTAAACTAGAAATTTAATTACTAGATTAAATGGGGGACATATAGATGGTATTTATGGATTATATAGCACCTCAGTCTTGTACACTTGCAAAACTCAGACCTTAGTTATTCCTTTCAATTTTAGACCTCTCTTACCTTGAAAAAGTCTCACATATACTCTATATTGTGCTCCTTAGCCTATATATTTTAATTTTACCAATGTCATGTTGATGACCCAAGACTTAGATCTTACCCATTATGATTAAAATTAAATTATCTTTTATTTTTTTAGGTTTTGAAACTATACCTACTTTCTTGTTCCTTGGACACAAATATCTAGAATAGACACTAGCATCAATGTTATGTCCTAACTCGATGTAAGTGTATAGTAACTTAAAGTCATTTACTTTGTAAATTAAACCTATCCTAATGGTTTCATATGTGATTTAATACAATTTACTAATATAAAGGGATTGATATAAATACAAGATTAACCCTCTTTCATTCCTCACCTAGCAACATGGGAATAATACCAAGTATTCTTACCAAAGAGAATTCAATTGAAAAAATATTTCCTATTTCCATATTAGTCATAGGTAAAAAACATATACAGGTCTAAAGTACTAAAAGAGCATCCCAAGAGACTGATTTACCAATTTACAAGCTAGGTCACTTTTGTAATTAATTTTCACATATTGAATGATTTATACATAAGATAACACATAAAGGATAACTCTATTAGTCTGAGGACCTCTTCATAGTATTGGATATGTAATTAGTGCTCACTATAAGAAGGTTATTTGGGGTCATCTCAACACCATATGCCCACTAACCCATTTTTTCCAGATGTCATAATGAAGATGAATAACACCATTTTTAAAAATTCATGAGGAATGGTAGTGCATGACCTAGATATTAATGCACCCAAAAAAATAAAAAGATAAACCCAAAAGACTTAACATTGTCACATCCCTTTTTAGAAGGTATTATGTATATGAAACTTGTGTTAAATTCATATACTATCATCAACATAACCATCCCAAGTTGGCATTAGTGTCCAAAGCTCTAGAAGTGTTAGATTTATAATCTAACAACTATTCTAGAATATCTTTCCATCTTGATTTATACATGTTCTAGATCTATCATTATAATATCATCATAACTAGATAAGTATATTACTTCTTTTCCATTTTCATAAATATCTTAGTTGTAATTTATATATTTATCCTATACTTAGCATACTAAATTTAGTGTATGTTTATATCTGAGTTTAGAATTTAATTGACCTACTATAGATATAAAATTCACCCTCGTGCATTATCATTTCTATATTATTAACCTTAATATACTTCCAAGGTAGGATAGCCTCTTATCCCATTTAGGGTTAAACACATATAGATGTGACCAATAATAACTTCATTAAAGGGGTTAAAAAGGCTTTTAACATCCTCAATGACTTTATTAACGATGGGGAATGGGATCAATTTACCTAAGAGGGAATTCATTATATTGAGATAGTATCCTTAAATTATAATCTTATTCATATTCAACTTTAAAACTAATTGAATTCCCTAGAGGGTTGCTTTAGCCTCTACCACATGGTTTATCTTGAACACCATTAGTCTTTCATCAAAATATGTTGCCACCCCTTTGGAGTCCTTGATGACCCCACCACCCCTGAATAGTAATTTTATTTATTAAAAAAATTATCTTATGTAATTTATTAGGGTTCTAACATGTGGATTAGAGCCTAGGTTTGAATGCTTAAACTCGATGAGTCCACTACTATTGATATACTTTTTGCTCACAAAAATAATAGGATAAAATGGTGTGTGTTAGGTAAAATTATGAATGAAATAAATCCAATCATGATAAGTAACCTCATCCTAATCAATTATAAGTAAAATATGATGTTAGTCTTGATTAGATCCTTGTAGACCTAAATAATACATGGGAAATAATAAAAACCTTTAAATAAGAAGTATTTGGGCCTGATGAGGAGGATGAGATAGAGGAACTTCAAAATGATAAAGAAGAGAATCAATAGAAATATTAAGAGCATGATAATATCACCAAGATGTAAGGGCTTAAGTTGTGGCTAATATTTCACATGACATGAAAAAATTGAATCCACCAAATTTGATGGAACAATGATGAGTGATGGTGCTAAAGGATGGATTACACAAATGGAGATATATTTTTAAATTATAAATTATTATAAAGTAATAATATAAATGTGGGTAGCATACCAATTAGAAGGTGAATTAATAAACTAGTGGGCCAATAATAAAATGTAAATGATCCTTAACTCCAATACCACCATGTGGGACTAATTTTTTGCTTTATTTAGGGAAAGGTGGTTATCATATATTTATTTTAACCAAAAGCTAATAGAATTTTAGATAAGGAGAACTATCAGTGATTGAATGTTGGAAGTGGTTCCCAAGGCTTCTTAAATATGTTCATAAATATCAAAAAGATGATTTTTTTCAAATATTAATGTTCATCATGAGTTTGAAACCACAAATAAGATGTGAGGTGGATTTACGTGTCCCCAAATCCATGGATCAAGTCTTTGAAAATGTTTTCATGAAGGAATAAAAGATTTAATATATTATTAAATAGATAAGTATACAAAAATATTTGGAGGTTTGAAACCTTATTTTAAATAGAATAATTACAAGAGAAGTGTAGAATTTAGAAATAGGTTCAACAATAATAGTCTAAGGTAACATTATATCTAGGACTGGGAAAATAATATTATGAAATGGATTCATGGATGAGAATAAAGGATGTAACCCATTTGAAAGGAAAAAAAATACCATGGGGATGTTTTTCTTGTAGAGGAGATAATTACATAGAATTTACTACAATGGAAAAATGATAAAAACTTCAATTATCCTTCTTCATCTTCTCAACATGGGATGTTTCAATAGTGAATACATGCAATGACTAACAACCATCAACCTATTTTCAATATATCACACATCAAAGTGTTAGGTATAATTTTTTAGTCATTATATTACTATATTTATTGTTATTGAATCCAATAAATGTTTTATCTCTCCACATATGCTTAATAAAATTCTTATAAGGGATGGGCATATGGAAAATGCATAGACTATGTAATATGGGAACCAATATAGGGTCAAGGTTGATAATATTCTCATAGAATCAAAAGTAAAGTTACTAAAATTTAATATTGTAGTATATTTTTTTGCAACCCTATTAATATCATATGATGTGATCCTATAAGTGAATTGTATTTGAAATAATATAGAAAATGTAGATTGATTTGTAAAGGAAATGAAGTGTTTTGATGATTTTGTAAGTTAAACCCAGATTCAAGGAAATAAAAATGAACTTAATATAAGGAAAATATTATCCATATAATTAATGAAATATCTAAAGGTCTTGAGATTTTTATAGTCAATATAGATGAGGTTAGATAACCTAAAGAACCTACCTTTGAGGATTATCCATTTTTTCATGAATATCAAGATGTGTTTCTATAAGATTTTGCTAGATTACCTCAAAAATGTAATTTGATTTTACAATTGATATCATCTAGATCTAAAACTCAATTTAAATCAACTTACAAGATAATAACTAATACACTGATCCAAGCGGCCGATGAGGCTGTGGTTGCCATTACGGAGGAGGTTCTTCCAGCTAGTGGAGGGAGGAACCAGAACACCCTCAAAGGGATTTTTGCTGCAGGGATTGAAGATACTACAGCTGTGTGTCTGGCCTACGCTCCTGGTTCAGGGCATGGAACAGGGGGTCGAACCTATGTAGATGTGGTGGCCTTCGAAGCAGATATACATGATGCTCGGCCTCATACAACACCTGTACCAACCCGCGTATCATCTGTAAGTGCTTTAAAACCTATTAGGGTAACTCTAGACCCTGAATTAGCAGAAAATATCTTCCAAAAAGAAAAATGGTTTTCCTCTTGTGCTGCCATTTTCTATTTTCATGGTTTCTGGCCCTCTTTTGTAGATCTACATAATTGGATTGCTAAGAGTTGGTTGCATATCAAAGACGGTCAAATCCAACCCTGTGCCAGGGGTTTTTTTATAGTAATATTTCAAAGCCCTAAAGATAGGAAGTCTATATTGTGCCACAATAATTTTTCTTGGCAGGGCAGATTTCCTCTTATGGCCAAACCTTGGCATAAGGATTTTAATCCTCTCTCGAAATCCTTTAACAAGATCCCTATATGGGTGCGGCTCCCTTATCTTTCGATACATTTGTGGCAAGAGGTAGTTTATAAAACCATTGGAAATGTTATAGGGGAGTTTCTATATGAAGAAGATAGTATGAAGAGCCACCATTCGACTTGTGCACAATTTTTGGCTAATCTAGATGTTTCAAAGGGCCTTCCTAAGGTGATATGCATTGATTCCCCAAGGGGTACCTGGACACAAATATTGGATTATGAGGGGATTCCTTTTAGGTGTAGGAAGTGTCACCAGATGGGACATATTGCTGCCCATTGTGGTGTTGGGAAAAACAATCCCAGACGTTCACCTTCTTGGTGGCCAAAGGATTTCTCTAAACATAGCATAGACAAACTACCTTTGGAGACAACAACAGAATCCGAGACTGAGAATGAGGAAAGTTTACAATCTGAATCAGAAGATGAAGAGGAATCACTGGAGAATCAATCAAATGAAGCCTCTGAGGAGGCTGTAGTTAAAGATACAGTTGAGCTTGTGGAGGAGGTGGTGATCTCTTCCCCTATTCTGGAGGATCTTTCTAAGAGCCAGACTGTGTTAGAACGTCACAAGGAGTTTATGCCTTCTGGTGTCCAAAGATCATTGTCTTCTGAGGCATGGTTTGCTGAGGCAGCTAAGGTAGAAGAGGGTTGGACAGTAGTCAGAAGAAAGAAGTCTAAGCCTTTGGTCCCTCCTCTTGATATGAATCTTCGGTCATGCAAAAAGAAAAATCTGAATTTAAAAGATTCATCCAAAGTTCCAATCTGCTGATTGGTTTTTTGGGGGCAGTAAACCGGTCATTTTTTTGGTTTGCTGGTTATGGATCTAGAAGCTTGCTATTCCATTTGGTTATCTTTCAGATCAGTGTTCTAACTGCTATTTTTTCATGTTCTTATTTGTCGATTACAGGTCCTTGTAAAACCTGGTTTTGGTTCTTTCTTTTTATCAGGTTCTTGTGTTAACCTGGTTGTGCTTTAATGTTTATCTTTTTCCTTGTACAGGGTTTCGGGGTCCCTTCAAAACCTATTTTTACCTTAATCTAAAACTAATACACTTTTGTAATTTAAAGCTCAACTCTAGTAATGTTTTATAAAGTATTGATCCATCCTAGTGTATCACCTTGGGTATGCCTATGGTGTTTATAAAAAATAAATATGGGGCTTTTGATCTTTGCATAGACTACAATATATTTAATAAGGAAACTATTAATAACATGTATCTTTTACCATGTGTTGATGACATTTTTTATCAAATGTGAGGGGTAGCATTCTTTTCAAAAATTGACCTTAGAGTAGGGTAACATCAATTGAAAATCAAGAAATAAGATATCCCTAATACTAATTTTAGGACCAAGTATAGACACTATGAGTTTGCAATCCTCCATTTTGGGTTAATGAATGCACCTACAACTTTTATGAATATTATGAACACTATGTTTATGAATTACCTAGATTGATTTATGTTTTTATTCTTAAATGACATTTTAATATATATTATAAGGATGAATAAGAGAACTTTTAACACTTGAAACTAGTGTTGTAATGCTTTTGAAAACATAAAGTATTTGGGCCTTCTTTCTAAAAAAGGTACAATATTTGGGGAATATTATTTCATCTAAAGGAACATCAATGATCCAAAAAATATAAAATCCATAATGGAATGGCCAACACCTAAAATTTTTCACCAGGTGCATAGATTTATTTGTTTACTAGGGTATTACAAGAAGCTTATACTTAATTCTCCAATATATAAAACACCATCACGTCTTTACAATAGAAATAAAATCATTCCTTATGGAACAAAAAGTTGACTAAGACTTTCAAATCTTGAAGAAAAGGATCACATTTTCACCAATGTTACTTGTTCCTAACCAAAATGGCCATTTTTGTAGTAACAAGTGCCTTTAGAGATGGGTTCGGAGGAGTACTAGTATAATAAGGACAAGTGGTAGCTTATGAATCATATAATATTAAGCCTTATGAATTAAAATATTCCCCACATGCTCTATAATTATCTACCATAGTGAATGCATTACAAGTTTTGGATTCATTACCTGCTAGGAAAGACTTTTAATTTAAAGACTAACAACTTAGGTTTTAAATATATCTTCACCCAACCCAATTTGAGTTCTCAAAAAAATATTTGATTTGGGTTTCTATCAAATTATGACTATGATATAGGTTATGTAAATGGAATGGAAAATAGGGTAATAGATGATCCTAGTTGCATAAGGTATATAAAATGTATGACTAATATTTGAACTGCCTTTCAAAGTAATGTTTTTAAATTCATTAGAGGAGATGAATACTATGATCAAGTTAATAAATCCATCAAGAAAAACCCACAAGACCACATATATGAAGGATTTAATTTTTATAAAAATGGACTCCTAAGATTCAAAGTGAGGATGTGTGTGCCAAATTGAGAGGATTTGAGAGTCATAATTTTTAGATATATTCATAATGCTCCATATTATGGTCATCTAGGTGTGACCAAACTAATAATTATTGAAATCATTATATTTATGGAAATGAATAATGAAATATGTAGTTCATTTTTTATCAAAGTGTTTAGAATGTCAATAGGTAAATGCAAAACATGTTCATCCTACAATATTTATATACCCTCATGATATATTAGAATGGAAATAGAAGGTTATATCTTTGGAATTTGTCTAGGGGACACCAATTTTTAGAAACATGGATGGTATTATACTATTAATGGTTGACAAGCTTATTAAGGTAGAAAATTTTATATCAAGGAACTTGATAAATGATGTATTGGTTTTATCTAGAATATTTGTGTAGGAAATTTTTAGATTGTATGAAATTATATAAAAATAATTTATGGTAGATATACTCATATGGCCTCTATATTTTGGAAAAATATTAATGTAGACTTGGAAACATAACTTAATTTTAGTATATCCTATCATCTTAAAGCATATGGAAGAAATAGATAAAAAAGTCTTATAATATATTTTGAGGATATATTGCATGGACTATAAATATAAATGTTAAAAATATCTTCCATTAATTGATTTTTCTTATAGCAATTCCTATAATTTGTCTCTAAAATGTCATAATTTTAGGCCTTATATGGTAAATTTAGAACACTTATCAGCTAGGACATGTTAGAAGACAGAGTGGTTTTTGGGCCTAAAATGCTTGATAAAATGAAAGAATAGGTAAGGTTAATTAGAAAAAGGTTGCCTAAAGATAATGAAATGAATAAAAGATATGTTAATTTAAAAATTATGGAAAGTTAGTTATCAAATGAATATAATTTTTTTGGTATGCTAATGGCCAAAACAACTCGATTAAATTTAGCAAATTTGCTAAATTATCACCCAGATATGTAAGACCATTCATGTTTATAGAAGTGATTAACCCTATTTCATACAAAATTTATTTTCCACCAGAACTTACTCAAATTCATAATGTTTTTGATGTGTCTTATTTAAATAATTATGTATTCGATCCTTCACAAGTGCTTGATTGGAATTCTTTATAGGTACTAGATAAAGAGCAGTTATGATATAGCCTTTTAGAATAATGGAGACACACAAAATTAGCTTGCATAATATAAAATTTATTCAATGTAAGGTCCAATGAGAGAAATATTCTTAAGATATTTCTACTTAGGAAGATCATGAAGAATTGCATAGACTATTTCCACATTTATTCTAATTAGGTATGATGAACTTATAACATTTCTTGTTATGTTTTATTTTAATAACATCATTGGGATGATGAATTTTCCAAGAGGGAAAGAAAACTTCCTCCCATTATGACCTAATGGAAAAATACTATGACATTGATGATTTAATGCTATTATTTTTTACTTTGGATTTTAGACTTTAAAATTTTTGTAATTAATCTAGATCATATCATGATATCTTATATATAATTACAACATTATTATAAATGCATAAAAATATAAATTATGTTGATTATTTACATATTTTTATTTGAATGATTAAAAGAACCAAGTTTTATAGGGATCTTAAAACCACTAAAGTGAAATACATGACGTATCAATAAGCTGAGCAAAGTCTATCCAACTAAAACATCCAAAAAAACACTAAACTAAACTAAAAGTAAGGAAAATAGAAACCATAAAAAAAGTTAATGAGGGAGGTCCCTCTAATAGGTCTTAAACATGCTTGGGGTTATTCATTAGGATGCCCTAATTAACCTTTGAAATATTAGCTTATGTGGTTCCTAGGTCCTTCAGCTACTTTTCCAAGAAATAACATACAAGGTAACTCCTATCTTTTGACCTATAAAGGAGTCTACTTTATGGGGATCACCTTAGGGGATCCCAAGATCTTGGGTGATTGTATGACAACAGTCTGGGATGGTTTAGAAGACTAAATGAAAGACTACATCATGGACTTTTCTTGTTCATGTAGAGCATTTTAATTATGTATAAGCTTGGTAAGGTCCATCCCTAACTCTTGCACATTGGATTTGAAATTCTCTAGATATAATTTGTTTCCTTTCATCTCCTCTGATAGAATTACTTTACCTTTCTATGTGGTCTCCTCAAGAGTTTCCACATCAAGGGTTATCATCTTAGGTTTAGGTATGAATAGCTTGAGGGAGAGGTCATCGACAAGGGATTTTTAAAGTTGAGCCTAGGGGGTGATCTTGGATGGTCAGTAGAATATTGAGGTGGTATAATCCTATAGGGATTCCTCTTAGGAGTCCTCAATAAAGGATCCATTGGGGGGACCTCCTAACTACATAGGGTTTGGCTATGTTTGATGAGAAGGATCAACCCTTAGTGGAGGATAGGGTTAGTCTCATTTAATTGATGAGGAAAAATAGTGCTTTCAAGAGATTTAAGAATAAATAAAGGAATAATTATCTTATAACCAATAAAATCATTCAACAACAGGAAGTGGTCAAAAAAGACTAGAGTGTATTTACCTTCAAGGGTCATATAGTACAAATCTTGGAGATAGATTTTGAGCTATTGATGAGGAAGACCTTCCCATGGGAAGCCTTTCTTATCAGTCTTCACAAATTAATTCATCTAGAAGAATCATTATATAAAATCTTATTTATTTGTTTTGTCTTTGAATGCCTTAGTCCCCTTATAAGACATATCAATCACTTACACAATGAATTCCTCCATACCAATGATTTTTATACCATGAATGGTCACTTTATATTTGTTTCAGGCCACTACAAAGTCATGAGCCACTTATGCATTATGTTTTGTGATTCTTTCCATGAACTCGGTGAGTCCCCCATATTTGGGTTTTTTCCACATTTTTTTTGGCCTCATACTTATGCAAAAAATGGGTTTAAGCCTTTCCCTATCACATCCCATTGAAGTAGTGTTCATAGAGCTGAGGTGAGCAAATGAAAAGTTTTGGATGGAGTGATTTTGAATAATTAAAATGGAGTTTGTGAAGATCATCTAGATCGTCATATATCAATTATTCCTCCTCTTATAGACATAATTATATATCAACACAAATAAAATCCACCCCTTGGATGAAATATTCTATACATGAGGTGATATGATGTTTCTATCACATAGTGGTACTTTCACCATAAGGCTTTGAGGACATTATTAGGAATATTGCTTGCATCATGATTTATTTTCATATTAATTTTTATGATATGGTTACATATAACACTTATTTAAAAGTTAGTCCTTTTTAGTTGTACTAATACATTTATGAATATATAGGAAAGTGGTATAACTAGCACTCTCTTAGTTGAGGTAGATGCAAGACAGTTACATCCCTTGTATAAAAATCTTGAGAGAGAGAATCATATGGTATATGGAAGAATATAATGATAGTTAGGGGTAGAGAAAAATATCTAGGAACACTCACACACTAACATAATTTTGATTGATTATACATTTCTTGGATTATAGTTGTCAGTATATATTGCATAGATGTTTTATGTCTTTTGTGTTTGATTTTTGTCTATATTTAAACATGTTATTAACCTTTTTTTTTATCATGATAGGTGTTTTATATTCATATATTCTATTGTATAGTCTCATGACATGTGTCTTTAATTTTCTTTCATGAAGGTATCCTTAGGTTTCCTGCAAAGTCTTATATTTGGTTTTTTGTAATTGTTTTTAAGGTAATGAACAAGGGATGACATTTATGTTCCCTAGAATAAGTTTTTTTTTGTAAATAACATGTTTAATTATACCCCATACAGTTGAGTTTTATATATTTTGTATTATTTGGCCATGAGGGGTGGAGAACATAAATGGATTATTATTAATAATGAGGATAAATCCTTTTGGATTCAAGTAATGTAATAATTAATTAAGGATAAATTTGATTAGGGTTTCTCTATAGGAATTAAATTAGTTATTTTTAATTGGTATAAGTGTTATTAAATATTCAAATGGTGTTAAATAAAAGATAACCCTATAATACAGGCTTACATTTATTGGCATGTCTGATAGAACTACAAAATGGGTTTTAACTTTATCAATAATCTATTAATATTGGACTCTTTTTTAGCAAGGAAAATATTATGTGATGAAGTACGTATGGAAGGTATATATTTTGTGGTTATATGGTTTGTTGTGTGGGAGATAATAAGTAAAATGATTGTTATCTCAAATACAAAGAATAAAACCTAAGAATAAGGAAAAATAGGTAGAAAAGGGCATGTACAAGGAGGTGAATATGAGGAAAGAATATAATACCATAAGGGTGGAAGCACTTGTGAATAAAAATAATTAAGCAATTATTAATTTCATTCAGGTAATTAATGAATCCATAATATTGATTTGGTTTTGAATATAAGATCCAAGTGTGGTATGTTAGTTTTTAGGTTTTAGATCTATTTGCTTATATAGGGATTTAAATTCAAGGATATATATATATATATATATATATATATATATATATATATATATATATATATATATATATATATGAATGATACCCATTTTGATCTTATTTGGGTTTGTCAAAGTGGCTATTATCATTTATCTTTAAAAACTATAGGTTATATAGCCATAACATCTATAGATTTACTTATTTATGAAAAATGATTTGTAACTTCACAATCATTTTGGAAATATGTATTTTAGGAAGTTAAGATTTAGTTGCACTTTTTTAAAATTGGGTTTTTTTTAACAATTCCAACCTTTTATCTCTTGAATGTAGATTTGGAGATTTAATCCGATCCATTATAATTTCTTGATATAAATTTTGGCATGATATAAATCTTTAAGATATATAAAATTTTATAAGCTAAGGATAGATGGAATTTTTATAGGCAAAAATATTAAATTTAAATTTTTAATATAAATTTATGGATTTGTTTAATATTATTATATTCATATATGTTTAGTCTTAGGCGTGAGAGTTGACTCTCACTCACAATTATAAATAAGTGGATTGTTCCATTATAGATTTTGTACATTATTTTTAAATGATAATATTAGAGATTAGGGATCTGAAAAGTGTGTAAATTTTCAAGATAAAATATCCTTTTCTTTATAATATAAAATTATACCTAAAATTAGTTATGTAGATTTTGATTTATTTACTTAAGTAGTATGCATGAGACATATAAATGTTTTTTTATTAAAGGTTAAAATGTGTTTTTGTATTTTTAAATTGCATTAGAAATGAAAGTAAACTGATCAAATAATCTCAGACCTCAAAATATTGATTGTGAAACCAAGAGGGGGATAAAGAATGGACCATATTTGAGTTTCAAACCATGAATTATTAATCTAATATGATATAATTAAAAATATTTTATAATCATATAATATTTTTTTTTGAATGAGTGGTGTTATGTAGTTCTTTTGTAAAATGTGTAATTGTGCTTGTCCAACTATAAACTTGTAGATAATTGGCATAACTACCCACATGACTATAAAAGGAAAATATAAAAGGGATTTTGGTGCTAGGATACTATCAAGTTAGAGTTATTTTACCTTATTTTATTTTATTTATTTTCCAAACCTTACTCAAATTGAATATGAATCCTAATGCTTACATAAATTTATTGTGTTGATAATCTATGTCATGACTAAAAAATATATGTAATTTGATATTGATATTTTTGAGGACAATTAACACATGTTTGGATATTATAAAGTACTATATATTATCATAATATATTCTATATTTATATCATAATATATTTAAAAATTATTATATCACCTTAAGGAATCATGTGTAAATGATATGATAGTGAAATGAGGATTGATGAATAATCAATATTGAATAGAACATATTACATATGAAGCATTGTTATGAGATAGAGAATTACAATTGTGTATTATATGATCTTTAATTTACATATTGTTAATATAGTACAATGATTTTTTTCATTAATCTATTCTAAAATTATTAATATGAATTTGGAAGTTTGCTAGATATGATTATAACTATAATGTATTCTTGATTTGATAAAGCACAATAAGATCATTTATTCCTACCTAAAAGATGATGTGTGATAGGAATAATGTTTGGTTACAAGTCATGGATCATCAATATGGTAATAATATTATTAATAATTATATGAAAACGTATTAATTAAATCTTATGCTTAAAATAACTGAGGTTCCTTAAATATAAATATTATAAATACGTTGGTGAAGGTGATGTTATAGTTGTATACACTATTTATCCATTAAGCTTTCTTTTCTACATTATTTTATGATTCCATAATAGATAGAGGCATACCTATGTTCTATATGATTGGTTTCATGTACTAGTTATTTTAATTTCATATTTTTATCAGATGGTTCTAGATGTGCACATAATCATTATCTACCCTTTTGTGAAGGGAAGGGTCACTCCTAGTGGGGAGGTATGTGGGAGACTATTAGTCTGTGGTTGGAGGAAAACCACCCAAATGATGTTCTACCTCCTTTTAGTTAATCTAAAATAATTAATAGTGATTTATAATGATTTATAAACTAATCAATAGTTTAATTACATTGCTCAATACTATGGTTATATATTTTACATTTCTCATCAATATTATTATATATTGGATGTTATGTTTTATTGATCATTACACCAAAGGATATTGACATTATTTTATAATACTTATTACATATTTTTATATTTTAGGATATGATTAATAAGATTAAATTTGAGAAAACTATATATTTTATTCTACCTTATGAATCCCAAAAGGACAATTACTATTTTACTATTGTACTCAATTCAATGGAATTTTTTTTGCTTAAGGCATATGTTATTTAATATAATGACATAGTAGAATAATTTGAATCTATTTTGGATAAGTTTTTGTATTTATTTATAATATTAATATTAAGTTGAGTTAATGATTTATATTTTTTAGTTTATCCTATGTAATATAGTAGGGTTTTAACAAAATGGCATGTAATTTCCTCCTTTTGAACCATACTTGTAGCATTACATTTTGAATGAATCTCTTACTTTTGAACCTCTTTTTTTACAAACCCTTTATATATATTTCTTAGGTTGATATTGTTTTCTTAATTTCTCTTTTATTAATTTCTCTTTTTCTTTTTGTAATTTTTTTATCCTTTACTTTTAAAATTGTTCCTTTTATAATTGTTT
>JARHVA010004186.1:1545000-1666505 GCA_037957365.1 Torreya grandis
GAAAATACATTATTAACATTAACATGCTCTGGATTCTTTGTGAATTTTTTATTATTTTTCCATTATGCGATCTTTCAAATGAAATATTAATTTTTATTTTTTAAATATTACATTGAACTTATCATAGTGATTATTTTACCCTTAAGTGATTCATAAATGAAAACCCTAGCTACTTTTGATTCAACATTCATGCAAATACAATGAAGAGTATGTGTGTGAGGTGGACAGGGTTGGGGAAGGTAATGCTGGTTACCTTATTTTGTAACTATGGGGCAAGTAACATTACATCTTGAGATAATGTTGTCATGGACTTAGTTATAGGTAAAGTATACATCACCATCATGATAAGGGACTTAATATGGAGATTAATAAATTTTAATGAAATTCAAGGTCATAAAAAGATACTTTTAGTGTTGAATATCATCCAAGATAAAAATAAAATTATTTTAATGTTAGATATTATGTCTAAGGTAAAAATCAAGTTATTTAAGCATCAGATTTAGATCAATGGTTGAAAGGAAATAATTTTAGTGCCAGATATTAAGAAATCATTTAAACCCTATGATAATTTTTTTAAAACCCTCAAATGTTATAACCCTAAATGAAAATTAGGGTCTTGTATTGTTAAAAAAAACATGGATTCACCAATAAAGGTGGATGATAATCTTGGGTTGACCAATATTTTTTAAATAAATTTACATTAATATATGAACTAGCCAAAATTAATAAAAAATGAATATCATATATCAGAGAGATGTAGATGATAATTTGACAAGTATAATGAAGGCAAATAATTGAAATAGAATAAAATAAATTCTTGTAAAAAAGGATAGTTTTGAAAATGAAAGACGAAATTACTTTTTATTGTTTAATGGTTGACTATGATAACTAACAGGGAACAAAAACATGAAAATAATGATTGTGTTTTAAAATTCCTAGAAGATATATTTGAGACTTTGTAAGGATAAGAAAGATAGGTAGGGATAAAATTGATTCTCATATTTCAATTATTGGTTCATTTTTTATTTTTTTAAAAGGAATTTTACATCATAGTTGTGTGTGACATATTGAGTTGGATTGTAAGTGTAAATTTAACCTTCAGATGTGTGTGAAAGACTTACAGATAACTTCACCAAGGTTAAAACCCTATTAGGGCACGAACCAATTGAAATAATTATAAAAAAGAAAAGGAGTGAAGTTGTTTTGAGCTAACCCCATTCACCCCATGATGACTAAAGTATGACTATACATCTAATACTCTAAGGAAGTAAATCAATGCCAATGTATTCTCCTACTTAGAGTTCTTTGTGTAACTATGATCCTTTGACTACATGAATGCATCTAAAATCAGCTTAAATATTTCATTATGCTTTGCTTAGGGTTAGATAAAATAGACTTTGGACTTGGATAAGGACTAATTTTAGTGATCAAAATTAGAATTGGGATGAATAGGTAACTTTTGTGTAGTGTGAACTTGTAAAAATATTCCCTTGAATTGAAGTTTACAAGTGGAATAATGAATGTCTTGAGTGTGCTTTTATATCAATCCAAAAATGGTGGCCACACACTAGAAAGTGTAAAAACACAAAATACAAACTAAGGGAAGTGTTAATTTTAAAATTTCACAATTGGGGGGAAAAGGAAAACTATGTCCCATAGGGATAGGACTGCCTTTCGCTATTGTCCCTAGTGGACATTTTTTGTCCCAAGGGATAAGTGTGGATATTTGGATATGGGTTTGTCCGAACATATGTTTAAGGTATTTTTTAACAATCAAAACATCTATATAAGTTCCAAATTATGGTTTGAAATAGAAATATGTCTTCATGTGTGCTTAGGATATGGTGAAGTGGAAAAATAGGTACTATTTAAGTGCAAAATGTGGAAAAGGGGTGAAAATGACATGATAAATTATTCATGATTAGATTTAGGTTATTATAGTTATCACATGCTTTACATGTTTTCACATTTTTATATATAACATGATGCATATAACTCTTTTATTTTTAGATGAGTAGTTTTTATGATAAATTAATCACTCAAAATGATGCATACATAGTGGGCTTCTCTTAAATACCAAGTAAGTTTCATGGATATATTCATAATTACAACAAAAAATAATAGATTTTTTGGCATAAATTATTTCATATTGATAGGTTTACATGAATTATTATAGTTTTGCATAGATTATTAGAAGATTAAATCATATTTTTACATTTTAGACACAAATTGATGGAATATATAGGGTATATTTTAGATATTATGTAGGATTATAAGTGAAATTTCATATAATTTATGGCATTTTTACATAGATTTCATGAATCAAATTTTGCATGTTATTAAATTAGGAGCATGTAAGCCATATGTTGATAGTTTGCATATATTATTTTCAAAAATAGGTTATATGACTCATATTGCATAGGCTATCAGATTGAAAAAATATACATGGCATATGTGAAACTTTATATAGGATTATTTACTCAAGTTTTACCCAGGTTATAAATAGTTATACTCAAGCATTACTCAAGTTACATTGTAAAATCTGTTATAGTCGATGATAAATAAAATCACTTAGATACTCAGGTTCTACTTAGATTTATTGGAACCCATATTTTGTATCATTCCTATAGTTGTGTTTGAGGTTATATGTGGACTAATGTATAAATATTTATCCATATGTAATGATGGTTGAGAGACTTTCATCCTAGCCTATTATTTTGACAATGTGATCTTCATGGGGCATAATTACTAGATTCTCCACTGAATATAAAAGGAAACTTGGTTTGAATTCATGTAGGTATATTCATTATTTGTTTTTATATTCCAAATATTTTTATGTTTTAATACATATTTTATATAATAGGTAGACACTAATTTATACATGTTTTATTATAGGCCTAGTATGGAGAAATCCTATCACTTGGCATGTATTTGAACACATCTACCATATCTACACTTAGATATCTCACTTTATCATTTTAATATATCACTTTCAATACTATAATAAAAGGAGGAAAAAATTTAGACTCTTATAATTTTTATTATAGGATTTATTATATTATTTTTATCCAAGCCTTAGTATACATGACATGTTTATAGACAACTAACTCTTACACATAATCTCTCATATCCATTCATTTATCAATGTTATTTCCCTTCCTAATTTTTCATTATTCATAAAAAATATTTACTTAGCCTCTATTTGAAAAATTCATCACTTTACATAGAGTGCCTCCTAATTTAATATCACTATTTCCTACTTCATGATATCTATATCCATAGTCAGACAGATTTAATTACTAGATATGTCTTAGTTAGTTGAAATAATTTATTCCCCATTTAAAAAATATTTTACCAAATTAAAATCCTTTCATTGGGTCATCCCATACATTTCACATGTAATTTCAAAGGGAAAGTACCCAAATATATATTTATCTAATAATTCTAAGACTAATCCTATTATTATTGAGTACTTATAAAGAGAAAATTTATAATTCATCTGGGTATTGATATGAACTTATATAAAGCTTTAAAATATGAAACCCCTCAAAATAATAATACCTAATAAATTTTTTAATACCATTACAAGGCCAAAATCACAAGTTTTCATGTGTCAAAATACACACATATGATTAGACTACATGATAGTATTGCATTGATTATACACACACAACTAGGTGGGAAAACTACATGCCTTTAGAGACATATTTAGAGTATTATAACTTAGGTCATGCTTAGCCACTTAAAAATGGGAGGTTGAGGTCAGATAAATCCATTATTTCTAATCAATTTTATAGGAAAATAAACCATTGAAAGTGGATCTAATATTTCAAGGTGAGGGAAGATGAATCTAAACATGTGCATAATACAACATATAATAACATGAAAAACATATATCTATAGGAAATCTTGATGATCTATGGTATAAAATTATAACACATATCATAGATACAAACATAGTAGAGTATAAATATTTATGGTTTCCATAGGAATCTAAGTAGCGTCATAATCATACAAATAGGTTTTGGTAATCATATTCTAAATCTGAATGACTACATACCCATTACAAATATGTATTGAATGATGTAGATTGACATAAATAAAAATATAATATAAACAAAATAAGTTCCATAAATTTTAGGTAATTTATAGTTATTTAAAGTGAAACAATTTAGTAATACTTTGCTAGTTACATTCATATTTTCTTAATTTAAACATATGTTATATAATCTGAATTAATCTCAAGTTTTACCTTGTTTAGACCAATAAATCCAAAATAAGATAAAACACAATGGTTTTGTTTTATAAAGATAAAGAATATTCTTATTGTCACCTAGTTTTATTTTATTGAAGAATTGTAGACATATTATCATAATAATTTTATGGATAATTATTTTAACTAGTTAGAATAATTACATCAAACATGATTATCTATGAATTAGATTAGGAATTATTAAATATATCCTTACATGTGGAGATGATAAAAAATGAGAAATTAAAAGACATATTTCTTGGGGGACTCAAGGATCATATTCAAAATAGGTACAAATATTTAATATATTTATTATATCTCATTTTATTTTCATGTCTTGTAAGGTAAAGGAAAGATCATTAGAAAATGAAATACATGCCTTCATATGAACTAGAGATTAGAGTAGTCTAGCACCATTATTCCCTCAACCTACCATATTTATTCATTATAAAATTGAATAAAAAATAGAAAAAATATTATGTTTTAATTATGATATAAAATATAGCCACAATAATAAATGTGCTAAAAATAAATTGTTCTAAATTAAAGACACTAATTAAGAAGAAGAGAATGAAAAAGCATAATTATAAGGTGTTTATGAGTCAAATGAGGATATATTAGATACCCAAATATTTATTTATTTACATGAAATTTCAATAATTAACATCCCAAAATGTGAGACCCCTAATTCCATAGTGCCTACCTATAAATAGTTTGGTGTTTTACACATCTTGTTAGGATGTGCCTTTTATATTATTGAGACTAAACTTTTTATTTAGTCCTTAGATCTAAGATAAATATTGTATGCATTATTATATGTATATGTTTTCCTTAAAAATGAACAATTTTTTACTATATTATATTAATTATGATGTCATTTTACTTGTGTTATGTTTCTTGTCCATATTTATGAGTATTGATTCCAAAATAATAGAGCTATTTTTATCAAGCATGTATTTAGATTATGCATCTGCTTAATGATTGGTATTATTTTATCACCATTAATATGTAATAAATTAGATATGTTTTATGATTTTTTTTGATTGAGATCATTTGTATTGATTATATTCTATATCTTCAGTGATCTAGGGAATGGAATTTTATGTGCATAATGTTTTTTAGGTGATAGGGGAGGCCAAAAAGGGAACAAGGACTATGCTTGGCATGATCACATAATGGGTATAATGGTGACATGTCTAATTGACCCCACCATGATCAAAAACACTCTCCTTTTATCTTTTTGTTTACCTAGTGAGAAGCATAGATGTCCTTAACCTGTTTAGCAATATTCCCCCCTTAGACACTAATCACACCTTCATTATTAACCTTAGGAGTTTCCATTTTTAATTTTTATTTCATTCTTAAATTAATTTTTAAGACACATATGTGGCTCCCTTTGAGAAAAAATATAACTACATCATCATACAAGGGTACCTACTGATTCCCTCTTGTTATTTGCCATGGTTTGAGATGTATATTCCCTCCATGGCCAATATATGGTAGAGTATTTGGATGAGTATTACCCATGTTATTATTCTCATTTTTTGGGCCTATTTGTGTTGGAAAATTATATGGTTAGCTTGTGTCCAAGAGATGGTATAATAATTGGTAAGAACTATTATTATTATTATTATTATTATTATTATTATTATTATTATTATTATTATTATTATTATTATTATTATTATTATTATTATCATCATCATCATCATCATCATCATCATCATCATCATTATCATCATTATCATTATCATTATTATTATCATTATTATTGTCATTTTGGGCACCTATTTGTGTTATAAAATTGTATGACTACCTTGTGGCCAAGAGATGGTAGTGCATGTAGGTGAGTATTCCCCATGTTCTTCTTCTCATTTGATGTGCCTATTTGTCTTGGAAGATTTTATGCATTTATTTTGATAATTTATAATTTTAAATGATGTTTTAAATTTATTTTATTCTATTTTTTGGGGAATGAAAACCCCCTTTGTATAATTTAACTTAGCATCCTAGATGCATTTTCCTAGTGAGCATCTATTGCCTAGTCTTTTTACCATCTAAAACACATTTGTATAAAATTTTCTACATTATACCATGATGTTGTGATGCCTAAATTTGGGAGTATTAGGATAAAATATGCCTAGGGAATCCACATGATGATGGAAAAAAGGATGGGAGGTGATCCCTCCTTCAGTTGGCCTTACGGTTGTGTGTGGAGTCCGTGTGAAGAAAAATTGATCAACACTTTTTTTATGCTTGTAGAGGAATTTATTTTCCATTTAAGATCCATGATAATTGTATTTATTTTAGTTCAAACTAGGTATCAATTTAAACAAATAAATTTATAACAAGTTTTTGGAATTAGCGTGATGTTCTTTTAGTACTTGCATACCCTTTTTGGAGAGTGTAACAGGTTATAAAGCAATAAAGTAATTATTTTGTGTTAAAATTATAATTTTCTATTATATATTTTACATGTATACCTATGTATTTTCATAGTAAGCTGAAAATAATAATTTTATATTTACTAAAAATGAAAAAATAATTAACCACGGAATGATAGTTACATTCGATTAATTTTTAGGCACTTAAAACATTTTCTATTACTCCCAAATTATACCATAATGAAAATTAGGTTCAATCATGGATTTAACATAATTGATAGCATTATTATTTTTTTGCATGATATGTTAATAATTTGTAAATTTTATGGTCTAAAAACCCTTATACCTCCTTTATAAATTACTTTACTTCACATAATTATTTAGCATGAAAAATGGTGCATTGGAAAGTGATTTAACCCTTTTAGGTTTTAACTATGTAAATCATTTGTTTAGATTAAAGGGATGGGATGTTTAAACAAATTAAATGAATTTCAATAATTAAACACTAATTTTTTTTAGCATTTTAATTCCTTTGAATTTATAAAAATAGAAAGAAATAGGTATAAATAAATACTTATCTATAAAAATGACTATCACAAATGATCTAGGTTTTGAAAACTAGGTTTTGGATAGTTATGTGTGTTATCAATAGGATTCAAAAATTTATTTTATCACTAGTGAATATAGCCCCATATGGACATTATCACCATGTTGGTGTAATGTCCTTTAGGTGGTGTTTTTGTTTCTTTTTTAGGATTGTTCCTATTTTCTAGGAACACATGTGCCTATGTTTTTATGTTCTATTTATATGTGCATCAAACCTAAAGCTTTGTGTTATGATAGGAAAACCTAATTTAGTGTGCAAAACCTAATCCTCTTTACATGTATGGCATGAGAAATAATTATATGTTTTTTATTAAGATAGGTTGGACATCCTCAACACCTCGTTATGAATATATTTTCCTAGATACCAATACTTTGAAGAGGGATCAAGCTTGATGTAGTTCTCCCACCTAGTGCTTGATGCAAGTGCAAGTGAATTCTAGAATGAGAGTGAACTTGGATGCCATGAATGTGTTTGATCTTTGAAACATTTAAAAACTAATCTTATGGATGTTATAGATGGTATTATATATAATTAGGGTAGAATAGGGATCAAATACCTTAATGTTTTTTTAACTTGTCTTTGGTTTGAATGTGTTTTTGCATATATTTTTCATCTAGTGAATATAGGTCGATTAGACTTGTATTTCTAGAGTTTTGTATCTTGTGTAGATAATATAATGTGACTAGAATAACTTTAGGAGGGGAACACATTTGAAAAATTATCCATGTGGAAGAGTTATGGGTAAGGATAATAACACCTAATTCAAGACACTAGCACCATGTGGATGTAGTGTCCCAAATGTGGTGTTAATGTCTACTTAGAAGATTTCTGAGCAATTTAGGTTGGGATATAAGAAGATAGTTCTAGGAATTTATTTTGGCTCACTATACATGATTGTGTTCTATTCAATGATTGGAAAAGTATGTCTATGTCTATAAGATAGGTTTAAGGCTAATCTAGGAATAGGGTAACTTAAGTGACACTCTTAGCATCTAGTTGCCACTTTTGGGTGATTTCATTTATCCCACATTTACAATAGTAATGTAGAAAAGTGAAATGACTATTATAAATGGAAAAAAAACATACCTAGACTTAAATTGAAATTAAGGCACATGTAGATGAGTCTGAGTATGTGAAATTAGGATTGCATATATGGAACATGTTCCAAATAAATATATTACAATGAAACATGGAAAAAATATTCCTTAATTAAGAGATGATAAAAATTAAAATACTATGTTGAACTAGTGTAACTAAGTAAATCTAAGTAAAGAGAGAGGAAGGTAATGAATACACCTCACTGGGTATGTGAACCAATGCATGAACCTAGTGACAACCTATGTGTGCGAGTACATATAGTGGTCATATTGTTGAATAGCTTAGACTGAGTTGATGATTTGCTTAATCCTCATATGGTTGGCTCAATAAATTAATCTAATTTTGAATCCATCATTGCCCACCCATTCTTGGTGGATCTTGATCTTTGAATAACTTGGATAAGACTATAAGTGTATATAACCCTATCATATGGGTGGTTCAATAAATCAAGTAGTCCTTGAATCCATAATTTTCCACCTTTGTGAATTAGATGCATCTATAAATAAACTTTTTAAAGTGTTAAAATTATATAAATGAGTAAATATAAGTGTGTATGTCATCTCCATGGCCACTCAGGTATATTAGGAATCTCTGGGCCACCTAGAAATGCCAAAAAATATAGATCAAGTAAAGCATGAATTTGGTGACAACCTAGAATGTGATATAAAGTGTATACATCATAGAGAATGACATGGATTTATCTATTCTATCTAATCAACATGTGTGTAGTTGAGTATGTGGAAACTATGTATTGCACACTTGCCCCAGACATGATATTAGAGTATATTAAATATGAACTAAATATATAATAACTAAATCTATGTAACTAAATTAAATGTGGGAATGATCATATTACATATGATGCCCCCAAATTTGAGCAAATAGAATGAATATGATATAAAATGAATGAATCTAAGAAAAATCTAAATATAAATGTCAAACTTGTGATTATATCTATGTAAATCTATACTATACTTGGTGTATTAGTCTGAATGATCTAAACTATCCTAAATCTAGGGCTATTAAATAGTAACACCCTATAGTGGATACTAGTACCATGTAGCACTAGTGTCCCAATGTGTGTGCTAATGTCTTCCTAGTATGAAATTTGAGTGATCTAAATTATTGTCTAAGCATATGTTTTTTCCTATGTCTACATGTGTTTATTTTTTGAAACTAATCTTATGTTCTAAAATTGATCTATGAATAAAAAATTAAGAGCCTAATCTCTATCAAAATACCATGTGAATTACCCCTCTTTTGAGGGTAGTTGTGAAATCTATGTAATAACTACCCTCTAGAGAAGTAGCTTATCAAAATGTGTTAGCCAGAGCATGTGCATGATATTCCAATACAATGTATAAACATAACATCATAATGTAAATAAATCTGAGCATAAGTAGGTAATGTAAGATGTATGCTATAATTTATCATTGCACAAGGGTGTCAATATAGATATAATCAATGTATAATAGTAAATCTCAATAAATAACAAGGGGGATGGGCCATGATGTCCATCATGGAATTCAAGTAGGAAAGGTAGATGCATGAGATCCCTTATTCAATCAAAAACTGGTGTGTGTGTGTGTGTGTAATAATCAAATACAAGTGTCATGTTGTATAAGCATACAAGGAAGAATACATAAAATAACATGGATAGGCTCAGAGGATAAAATACAAGGGACATGGTCACATGTCACTAAATATAAGAATGAAGAAATACAAGGACATATTCAAATGTCCACATACGAAAGCAACAAGTAATTTGGCATAAAGCCACATAGAAGGACATGTTCAAATGTCTACATATAGAAGCAAGAAATCACAAACAAGGGACATGATCACATGTCCAAGGCATACAAATAGAGAAGTAGCATAGATCGAAAGAACAATGTCATATTTAAATACAATTGAATATGGAATAATCATGTGAACATAATCAAGTCTAATCTAGGAAAAATATAAATGAAAGCATGTATAAATATGTAGTATAAATATATGTAGATGCTAGGATGTATATATACTAAGTATAACTAGTGATATTTGATAAAAATATGAGAAATGAGGAGCAATGATCAATATCAAGATAAATCAATGCATAAACTAGAATGTATAATGTGTAAAAATAGAACCTAGTAGTGAAAATGTGTATGAAATTTCCCAAAGTTGGTGGATATATCAAATGTATAAACCTATATCAGTGTAAATTCCTCGAATGGGTAGATGATAGTTATTATAGATTAGTGTAGTGGATGGAAGTCCTATTTGGAATCTGCAAACACTTGATAAGAACAAGTGAATCATATGTGTATGATAAAATTTACTATAAAAAGATAACTAAAAATATACAATATATATATAATAGTATGAATTTAAACATAAAAATGCATACAATCTATAAAATTTATGTTTTTAAAATATTTGAATGTTTTTGTATTTTGACATGCTATATTATTTTTGGGTTTTTTGAGTATAATATATGTATATGAAAATGAAAATAAACTATGTACAAGGAACAAAAGAGAAGTATGTAAATTTATGAACCATACTAACTAATGAGTCTCATGGGAGATTCACTATCACTATGACCTATGTCAAAAATAAGAATGGTAATCTCTCATGCAGTGTGATTGCTATGTTGTAGTTTAATGTTATTGCAGTAAGAATTTGAGTATTATTCATCATCAAAATCATAATAACCATGTATGATAGAGGAAACTACCTCATACTATGGAGTTGATATTTTTGAATTATGTTTCGGCATATTGATTGTAATTTTTGCCTTTGAAACTGTGCTCATTATAGACATATAGTGTTGTGGAGGCTCTTTTTCTAGGAAACCTATTTTGAGAATGTTTGTTTATGTAGCACGATTTTCACTCTACAACTTAAGGTATTGATCTTTATGTAACAAGTCCTATGTATCTAGATGTTTTTCCTTGATAAACTATATATGTGCCTAATGTGCCTTATGATGTTTAATAAATCCCAAACCTTGTTGACCAATATTATCAACTACTAGAATAGGAAAAGTTATGCCTTGGGCCTATTTACCCAAAACTTAACCTTGATATTCAAACTATTGTGGATATTAATGACAAAAATTATACCATATTGAATGTTGAGCCTCCTTTTAGAGAGGTAGATTTGCCTGATTTATCTATACTTATATTGTTTCTTGATTTGATTATGATTTTATAACCTTTTATTATTTTGAGTTATTCTTTGGTAACCATTTTTATACTATTTCAAAATGTGACCCTTTTTGAATTCGTAGATGTGCCATTATATTTTGTGTGGATGATGTGTCACTATATGAGTCATTAGTATCCATTATCTATTGTATTTTCCTTTTCAATACTAAACAATAATATGTGTGGAGCCCATGCATTCTATGATATGTACAAAAGTATCTAGATCTCCTCATTGGGTGTAGAGGAGGTAGGGTGATCAACTTATCTTTAATAATGCCCCTTAGTATCTCATTGGATCTCTTATTTTAAATTTGAATGATTTTTGAATCACTAGTTGTAGATGTACTTTAATGTGATTTTGTGTTTCGATATGTAATATTATATGGCATAGATTGACTAGTTGAATATGTATAAACATGATTTACACTATTGTGCTTTGGAGTCCTTTATATTGTAAATTATTCTTATAATGATATAATATTTTCATGTAATAGTTGATTTTTATTTTTTTAAACTATAATTATCTTACTCATACTAATAATTTGATCACATAGAGTTTCACAGGTGCAAACCCTATCTATTTTTATTTGAACAAGTAGCCACACGCCCTATAGGGAAGAGGTGTGAATAGGTTGACTAGGGGGATTATTTATAGTGTTATAGGATGATTAATATATTGGAGGAATGATATCATGGAATTGGTTAGAGATAAAGTAGATATCACCTTCATGGAGATTATGAGGAGCATGAGATTCTTTACTGTGCATAATATACGAGATTGAATCTTGATGCATAATTGTTAACTTATGTGTTAAATGTTCTATATGTGTATAAGTTTACTTGTTAATGGAATTACATATAGGAGAAATATAACATGCTATAAGATATGAAATATTTAAAAATTGATATAAAGAATCAACTATACATGTGTTTATGTATTTTATGAGTTCATTTCAAATTAAAGGGAACAAACATGTAAATTAAAATATTAGACTTTCCAATAAAAAGTGATTTATTTATTCTATCATTATGATCATGATGATATGAATTCAAAGATATATGAATCTAAAATTTGAGTTTTGAAAATAAAATTTGAGTATAAATAGAAAAGGATACAAACCCTAAGTGTGTCAAGGTTAGTGTTTTTTAAATCTAGGGTTTCTTTACACCAATTTAAATTATATGTAGAATAAATTGAAACCCTGATATGAAATTGATTTAATTTAGATAGGTTGTCTAAAAAATAAAAAATATATAATTAGGTATCCCTAAATTACTGCAAAAAAAAATTGGATTAATACAAGTTAGGGTTTTAATAAATATTTCAAGTAAGATGGGTTCACCAAATGATTCAACCCTTTTAGGTTTTAACTATGTAAATCTTATGTTTACATTAAAGGGTTAAGATGTTTAAATTAGTTAAATAAATTGCAATAATTAAGCACTAATTTTTTTATAACATTTTACTTCCTTTGAATTTATAAAAATAACAACAAATAGGCATAAATGAAGACTTATCTAGAAATTGATTGTCAAGAATGAGCTAGTTTTTAAAAACTGGGTTTTGGATAGTTCTGGGTGTCATCAACATGATTCTAGAGTTTTTTTTCTCACTGGATAGTAGTGACCCATATGGATAATAACACCATGATGGTGTAGTTTCCTCAAGGTTTCAATAGTGTCCCATTTTTAGGACTATTATTATTTTATGAGAGTACCTGCAACTATGTTTTTATGTCCTATTCCTATGTGTATGAAACCTGGAGATCTATTTTATGATTGGAATCCCAGTGTACAAACCCTAATCCTCCTTATAATTATGGCAAGGGAAATAATTGTATGTTCATTACTAGGATAGGTCTTACATCCTCAACACCCCTTATTATTAGAGTTGCCTATATTCCAATACTCTGAAGAGGGATCAAACCCAATGTAGTTCTCCCACCTAGTGTTTGATTCAAGTACAAGTGAATGCTATAATGAGAGTGAAATTAGATGCATTAAATTTTATTGAGATTTGAAGTCTTTAAAAATTGGGCTTAAGGATGTTGTAGATGGTAGTATGAAGAATTAGGGTAGAATAGGGATCAAATACCTTAATTTCTACCAACTTGTCTTTGGTTGAATGTGCTTTTGTATCTATTTTCCTTCAAGTGAATAGAGTTAAATTAGACTTGTATTTATAGAGTTATATAGCCAGTTTAGATATTAAAATGTCATAAATACAACTTGAGGAGAGGCACATGTTTGAGAAATTATCTTTTGGGAGCAGTTTAGGATAAAGATAGTAGCACCTAATTGGGGACACTTGCACCATGTGGTTGTAGTGTTTCAAATGTGGTGTTAATGTCCACTTGGCAAACTGTTGAGCAATTTGGGTTGGGATTTGAGAATAAATTTATGGGAATATGTTTTGGATAACTTTAGGTGACTATGGTATTCTAAATTATTGGAAAAGTATGTATAATATTATAGGATAGGTCTAGGTCTAAGCTAATAATATGGTATCTCAGGTAACACTCTTACAATCCAATTAACACTTTTAGGTGATTATGGAAGGTTTAAATATTTTTACCATAAAATTATATATATTTTAAACCCAATGCCACTAGTTTCATATTAATTTTATAATTCATTTTTAGGATATGAAAATTTGAAAACTTTACGCTTATAGGGTAGTTTCCATATGCCACATGCCCTCTGGGAGGGCATTAGCTACTTTCTATAGGGTAATTAGTGAAAAACTAAGTGGTGGTACCCTATGGGATAATGCACCATAGTGTATATGCCTTAAGAAGTTGGTGATTATTGGTAATACTCAGAACACACATTTATGCTAACTATTCATGTGAGTTATTAGCTTATAACCAATGGTGATGAGGCTTTTTAGCTTCATGGCTATCAAAACCACTTGATTGTTGGTATGGACATAACAATTAGTGAAACTAACCACTAGAATTTTTTTAAAAAAAAAAATTATTAAAAAAAAAGATTTAAATAATATTTAAATTAAAACATTATAATTATACAGTTTGAAACATGTAACTAAATATTCAAAACCATAAATAATATCAACTGATAGACTTAGTTTCATTTTCTCAATTGCAGAGTTGTGATGACCTAGAGGCGAGTTTACTATTAAAGGTAAACCCCTAAAATTTTCATTATCTTTTGTATTATACAGGTTTTAATTACTGTAATGCTATGGTTTTCTAGTTATGACCCTGTTCTTGTAGGGGTGTATTATTTAGACCTCCTTAGAACCTAGTAAACATATTTTGGCAACTATGATTATGGAGACCTAGTGGTTTGAAGGTGGGTGAAACCCAAATATATCCCCATTGTTTTTACATCCCATTATGCATGGAATTTTTTTTTGAGATTGAAACTTCATAGTTTCCAACTTATCCTTATTTTCTCCTAGAGAGTTATGTTTAGGCCTTATTGGCTATCACAGACTCTTGGGAGCCCTAAAATGGTTTAAAAAAAGGAGGATCCATGATATTTTTAGATCCTTTTATTCTAAGATAAAACTTTAATTATGAATATAATTTTTTTAATTTTATCTTTTATCTTGTTGCTGACCATTAATGGTTTTGAAGGAGATTTAATATCCTAATGCCATATTGGAAACCTTATAAGACTGAGACCTTGTGGAACCATTCCAAAAATATGGTTATCTATAAAATCAAAACATTAATACATGTATCAAAATAAATAATAAAAATACATAATTAGAAAATGGATCAAAATCTTGGAGACTCCATTAATGGCAGTCATCCAAGGCTAAGGAAGGATAAGAGGGGTGATAATAGACAAGTCATCCTCCAACATTTCCTCCATTTATTACAAAATATAATTTTTTTATGTAATGTATGATTTGAATCCTTTATTTACTTTCTTAAGGATTTTTAGGTATTCCTCATCTATGATTAGATTTGACATTCAAGGTTGAATTCATCTAATAATTGAGATGGAGTGTTCCTTAAGGGATTTTTTTGGGATATTTTAGACCCTTTTTGAGGTAGTATGGGGAATATAAAATATTTAGTTGATATATTTACTTAACATTGACTTAAGTATAAAATTTAGTTGATTTACAATTCAAGTGCAAACTGACCCCTATGATTGTCTAGATTTTTTTAGAGACACTTTTGAACATCATACATAATTAGATAGTTTAGTTTGAGCTAGGAGTTACTTGAACCCAAACTGCATTAATCAAATGTCATTTTTGGGTGTTGTGGCCATAGATCCTACTAGTCTAGCTTAAATATTTTTAGTCTTATAAAAATCCTATAGGACAATTAGAGCAAGTGGGGCCATCATATTTGCATAGCAACTGTGTAACCACTTGCACATTGAGATCCATGTAGTTTAGGCATGTGAGAATTTTTTGATGCATTTTTCATCTCATGCCATGTTCTTGGTTAGCCAATGGATGATGCCTCTATGTATGATGTGAATTATACATTCTTAAAAAAATGGCATGTTTTTGTGTGTGTTTCCATTGGGTTAATTTTTAGGTATGACACAAAAACCTTAAAGTTAATGATTATTGAAAAAAAATTATGGTGATAATATTGATGACCTGGAAAATACAAAACTTTATTTACAATAATTTGTATTTTTCCTTAAATTGTTTTGTTTATCCATCTTAAGAATTTTAGATCATGATTATAAATGATGGAATAATCAATTTTACATTTAAATGTCAAAGTATTATATTCACCGTGGGATACTTTTTGTTATATTTCTCAATGTTTTCTATTCCCATAGGCAATGTACATATTATTTTAGGATTCAAAAGGTCCAATATATTTGGAATGATTTTTTTGAATTTATAATATTATTTCATGCATTTTCATTAAAAATGAATGATGTTTGAACTACATTAACTCTATGCAAATTTTGAACACATCATTAAGTCTCATCAAATAAATAATATTCTTGAAATAGAGAAAATGGGTGCATGGCTAAATTTATTTTAATATAAACACTACTACAAAATATGTCTAGACTACCAAAGGGGCATAAAATATTTTGTGAAGATATATTAAAATTTAAATAACATCCAAAATGGATCATGATCATCCCACTAAGTTGGTATAAGGTGTAAATCCACCTAGCATCTAACCTTATATGTACCCATATGTATATAAGAGTGAAATTGATAATATGGATATGAATCATTTGAGTAATGAATTATCTAGCATAACCAAATTTCTTATTCCTCTCCATGAGTGATGGTGTGTATGAATGATGACACTTAGTGTACATGTCTAGACTATAGGTAATAAAAAATATACACCATCAAAAATGAGTTTCTAATAATTGTAATTAATGATTGATATATGAGTTAGATGGTGTTTAATACTTTAAAAAAAATGATCTTCACTCAAGTTAATATCAAATCAGAATCAAATATTAGATTAAGCCTAACATAAATTATAGAACCCATGATAGCCACTATGAATTTATGGTGATGTTACTTTTCCTCACAAATATACCATCTAAATTTCATAGTTTAATTAACTCTATGTTTTGGTCATTTTGTGTAAATTTGTCTTGATTTTTTTTATGGCATATTAATATAAAACAAAATATGGGTGAAAAATCTTTAGCATGGGAATAAGGTCTTAGATATTTTTTCATAACATGAAATATATTTTAAGCTTTATATGTGTGGTTTTGGAATCAATGAGGTGGATTACTTGGGTCACATTTTTTACCATGAAGATAACACCTCATAATATTAAGGCCATGGTCAAATGAAAAATATCTAAACCTCTCAAACACTTATGGGTATTCTTAGGGTTCGCATGTTCATAGATACAATTTGTGATAAATTACATAATCATAGCAACATCAATAATAAATTCATTGAATAACTCCTTCCATTGGAATGATACATACACTAATTAATTTGTGAAGTTGAAAGAGGCCATGTACACAACTCTAGTTCTAACTATTCCATAGTATTTCAAAACATTCATTATTGATTGTGATGATTCATGGTATGGTATGGGGGTAATACTCATTCAAAAAAAAAAACTTATTTATTTTGAAAAATTTTAAATTGAGGGTAAGAATTTTATGAATAAAATTTAAGAGAATTAAATGATTGATATCATTCAAAAATCAAACAATTGAGACATTATTTAATGGTAAGACACATTAAGGTGAAGGATGGCCATGATAGTCTCAAATACATTATAGATCAAATTTTATCATCATAAGAACAACAAAAATAGGAAATTAATATGATTGGATATGACTTTGAGATCATGGAGTTGTTGATGAACCATATAGGAAGGATGAGTTTAAAAAATTACTATTGTGTGGCATATCCATACTACAATAAGATTGGGTGGAGGAAGAAAAATTGGAATGGGATAATCACATAGATATATAGAGTCCCATTTAGAAGCTCCAATATGATCCATGTGTGTTAGATATTTTTTAAATGGAAAGTGCTAAATCTATGGTACAAGTATTGGTTATACCAATGAAATAATTCAAACCTTATTCAAAATGTTATTGGTGAGATACATGACTCACTAGTAGTGGTAACTTAGGTTTCTTTAAGAATTATCATAAAATAAAGAAATAAATATTTTGGGAGGGGCTCAAATGGGGAGTCCATTTTCTTTTTTGGTATAATACATGTTGTGTCATAAAAAAAGGCTATACATAGTATTGGGTGGGAGGAGGTTTCCATGTATTTTATCACAAGGTTTACCAAGTACAAAGAGAAAATTGTTATCATGGTTTTCATGGATAGAATTATGCAATATTTATATTTTTTCATTTATCACATCCTTTTGTAGTGATTATGATAGCATAAAATGTTATGGATATAGTTTGAAGCTATATGGGACACCAAAGATTATTGTAAGTGATTGTGGTCTTATTTTTACTAGTAAGTTATGGATTGAACTATTTAATTCCTTAATACGTAACTGGATCATAGTGCATCATATTATCCCCACTCTGATGGAAAATTGAGGTGCTCAAAAAGTTATTATAGGGTTGTATTCAATTTTTTTATTTGAATAAACAAGATATATGGGTTGAAGTGTACCACTAGTAGAATTATGGTATAACACTTCTTTCCATACTTTATCTAAAATGTGTTCATTATTAGCATTGTATGAGTACCAACAACCATATGTCACCTCATTTTTAAGGGTTGATTAAAAGGTTAAAATACCACATTAAACACCATTAGGAGGTACTCTCCAATCTCAGAGAGAATTTGGAAATGGAAAAGAACTAAATTAAGCATCAAGTTTATCGACACCACATAGAAATACATTTTGAAGTATGAGATTCAGTTTCTATGAAGTTAAAAACACATAATAAAATTTACTTGAATAAATATAATAATTATAACAAGATTTTAAATAATTCTTATGGACTTTGTTAGGTCTTTTAGAAAATTAACAGTGTAGCATACAAATTGGAGTTACCTCATTCATCAAAAAGACATCTAGTCTTTCATGTTTCTTACTAAAAATATTTAATCAGACATATATTTGTAGTGCAAATAGAGTTAGGATATATTTATGAGGGAATAATAATTTTGTAACTTGATAAAATCCTCTAAAAATGCATAGATAATTTTCAAATAAGGGTGATTAAAGAGTATTTGATCAACTATAATAGTTTGTCTAGTGAGTATGTGACATGGGAAGATTAATAATTCATGTAGAATAATATAAATATCATAAAAATTGAGGAATATGTTGGTTTTAAATGGATAAACATGATACATGAACCACTAGAGTGTATTGGGATATATCTGGGTAAATTATGGCTATATTAGCCTTTTACTAAGTCGTGTGATAATTTATATATCTTCATACTTGTAGTAGTGTTTCCTATGAAATATAAATAGCCTTGGTAGAATATATATAGGAAGTAATAATTAGTATAATAGTATGATATTGTGAATTTTCTCCTTATTTCAAGGTGTTTGAGGTTTCTCTCTTAAAGTTTCTCAATCATATATTTATAAGATTCTAATTTTATATCAATATTTGGTATGGGTATTCTCTATTATGCTCTCATTATTTTGATATCATGTAATTTTTATACTCTTTATATTTATATTTTCATCCATTTCTATGAAATTAATTGATTTATATAATTGTATACACCTAAATTTGGTACAAGTCCCTTTTCAATAGCATCTAGTACCAATTTTTAGACACATGATCCATCTATGTATATTTGGATATTTTAAGGCACTTCACACCACACACTAATATATGTATAGCCTCATACCTTTTAGGTGTATTCATTTTTCATCCATTTAAGATTTTTAGACTTATTCAAGCATGCCTACTAGGTTGCTTTCCCACTTCCTAGACCCTTATCTCTCCTAAGATGGATTCACAAGATATAGAGTACCACCAAATTTTCCCAATGCAGATTTGGAAATTTGTTAAATATATCTCATTTGCTTTATTAGGTATTTGTGTATATGGATTGATAGGAAATGATTTTTGGAACAAGTCCCTTTTTCATAACATATTATACCTCTTTTTACACACATGGTCCATTGATGTATGTTTGGCTATTTTAGGACACTTACCACCCCATGCTAATATATTTAAAGACACATACTATTTGGGTGTCTTAAACATTCATCCATTTAATAGTTTCAGACTTATTTACATACCTTATAAGTTTTTTAACCCTTCATAGACATTTGTCTCTCATAGGATGGATTCAAAGGATATAGCGTATCACCAAAAATTCCCAATGTATATTGTGAAAGTCACTAAATATATCTCCTTTAATTTTTTTGGGTCATCATACCTTAACCTATTTTCCTATATTTTATTTCATATATCACTAATTTATATGTTTGACTATTGTGTGTATCATGTCCTATAGATACACACACACATGTGTTTGTATATGTACATACATACATATACGTATGTATATATGTATGTATGTACACACACACACACACACACACACACACACACACACACACACATATCCATACATATACATAAATATATATAAATACAAAAACAACACAAACACAATTCTTAGTAATTTTAAGATGTAGGAGTGAAATTTTCATTCCTTATCTATAATCCAAGTTAGAGACTTCACTTTTTAAATCTATTTCTACATTTAAGAATTATCCTACAATTATGAACCACCTTTGGCTATTATTTACTTCAACATACTATTGCATCATCTACTTATACTAAATTAGTGATTACAATAATTTTATTGTAGTTGAATCATCACTTATAGGGAGGAAGAAGTTAAAACCCTTGAACAATATTTCATATACACTACACTATAACTATGTTAGGTTTGAATATATCATACAATATATGTACCTAAAACACCCTTTAGGTTTCATAACCTAACTAATTTTAACCCTTATCATTTGTATGCTTGTTATAGAAAATTATGTCAAGAGATGAAGAAGAAATAAATTCAACATATTTTTCCTTAAAAAATAGAAAGGAGAAGATAGAAACATGTATGGAACCTAATGGGACACAGTTCCAAAAACATTTATGAACTTGAAAGATAGAATAATAAAAATTAAATGATAGGAAACATATTCATTCATAGTATTAGGATGGATTCAAGAGTTTACAAAATATACCATAGGTGTATTCATAACTCTTTTGAATTTTCCTTTCCCATATTTTTTGTTCTACAAACAGGTTTTAAATTTTTTATATAAAAACACCATTAAATATTTTATATAATGCTCTAAAATTAATTACATACCATTATAAAACTTTAAAAATCCAAATATTTTATTAAGGTATGTTTGTTTCATCATTCTTTTTCAATTTTATTAGTCATTGATTTTTCAATTTTTAAATTTACGCTTCTTTACATTTTTATCTACTAGGGAAAATCTATTTTATTATTTTCAACTTTTATATTATATATCTCTATTAAGAACTTATTTTTATCTATTTAAACTTCCCACCATATTTAATTTACATAAATCACTTAGGTAATTTCATTACACCCATATTATTTCTTTACAGTGTAAGAGTTGAGAACATTTTTATTATAGCCATGTAATTTAGTCATGTGCCTATGCGATATCCTTATTCAAATACTCCAACTTGAAATCCATTTGTATAGAAAATTCTCAAGATCTATTGAATAAATCAAATATGTAAACATGTATCATGACTTCAACTTCATCTTACTTGGGAATTAATATAATATATTTCAATATATATTAAGTTAACCTCCTAATATGAAATCAATGATGATGGTATACTCATCGACTCTCACTATTTCACATTAAGTAAAGATTAATAAATGAGTTACAAAATATTAATAAAATAAAATAAATAATTGTGTTTTACTTGTCACTTGGATCTTATTATTTCTTTGTAAATTCAACTATTACTAAAATCAATTGAACTCTTACTAACTCCTCCTTTAGTGTCCCTAATGTTTTACATCCTCGCTCTACATAGGGTCAGTCATTATATCACTTATCATTATAATCATTCATCTCTCCCCTAGAGGAGATATTAATGTAGAAATTATTTTGAGCCATCATTATCATCATCAACACTAAGATCAAGATACATCTTATCCTTATCTTCATATATGGGATATAGTTGTAAATATTGAGGAATGTCCTACTCCCCATTCTTATATGAAAATATTCATGATTTATGTTATATATTAATGGTTAAGGGAACATATTTTATCAACTATTAATATACCCCCAAATCATCATTGGCACTATCAACTATGTCAAATCCACCGTAATATTTGGCAACTTCAACCTAGCCTAGATGACCTCTATATGGAAAATACATGAGCTCTTTGTCTATAATGGAATATATGGCCCTATTTCATTGTGTGAAATAATGATATAATCATATTTTTGGTACCAATTTGACCCATCTCCATACATACAATATCTTGTATTTACTCTAATGTATTGGGTAGGATAATAATCCTAGTCACTTCTAGGTAATCATATTTTGAACAATTTTGTGGTGTCTTAATTATTATCCATACATAATTTGAATCATACATGAATTAATATATATAAATATTAGGATGGTGATCATTCATATCACCTAAGGTTATGCTTTCTACATATCATCCATATCATGCATTTCATGTTATAGGTTATATCATGAACATGATACCCCAAATATCTCAACTATAATAAATGTGTTCAATAATTTAACCACATATATATGCATGTGTGATACATACATTATTTTAGATTATATTTATGGATTATATATAATCTTAGTCTTTTACACTTGGAAAACTTAGACCCTAGTTGTTTCTTTTAGTTATAGACCTTTCCCACATTCAAAGTCTTGTATGTAATCTATCATGTACCTCTTAGCCTATATCTTGTTTTGAATAATATTATGTTGATTAATTAGAATTTATATATTTCCCAAAATTATTAAAACTTGATTACATTCCACCTCTATAAGTTTTGAGTTTGTACCTACTTTTTTGTTACTTGTATACTAGCTTCCTAAATAGACAATTGCATTCATGTAGGTGTCCTAATTTGACACAAGTGTCTAGTGCCCTAAATTCATCTAATTTTAAAATTAAATGTATGATAATGGTTAAACTAAGTGATTTAATGAAATTATTTTCTTCAAATAGATTGATTTAAAAAATATCAATTAGCATTCATTATTCATTTAGCATTCATACCAAAGAAAATCTAAGGAGCATTAAATTGATCAAAGCTGACTTATTTATTCCTATTTCCATATTATCTATAGGTAATTCACATATACAATCATGAATTAATAAAATATTATCCAAAGTGATTGATTTACAAGTTACAAACTAGGTCACCATTTTACTTTCTTTCCACATATTACATGATTCACACATAATCCAACACATACAAGATAACTACATTAGTCTAAGGAATTTTTTGGAGTATTATCTTAGTCAATTATCATTAATAGAGGGGTATTTAGGGTCATCTTGACATTGTGTGACCACTAACCAATTTTTATCCAAGGTCACTATGAATATGAAGGACTACAATTTTACAATTTCATGAGGATAAATAGTCCATGACTTAGATTTGAATGCACTCGAGTGAAGGTGAAGACAAAACCAAAATCATTTAGGTGGTCACATACTTTTTTAAGTAGGTATTACATATAATAAACATGTATCAAGTTTATACATTAGCATTAATTCAACCATCCAAGGTTGACATTGGTGTTTATAGCTCTAGAGGCACTCAATCCAAAATTTAGTGACTATTACAAAACAAGAATTATGTTATAATTAGAACTAGATAAGTACACTACTTTGTCATTTCCATATCTACCATATTTATATTTACTATTTTTATCCTATCTAAATTTAATGAATTCAATATATTTTATATCTAAGTTTAGTATCTAATTGGACTGTTATATATATAGTTTATCACCCTTGTATATTAGGTTATCTCTAACCCCTTTAACCTTCAATAACCCCAATCTATATTTTTAGTGTTAAAATTTTGTTAAAACTAATTCATATTAATGCAAACACTTATTTCTCTTAGATTTTTCATCTAGCTCAAGTTTCATATTATCATACTTTATCATTTCTTTCTTATATTATTTTGCATGCAACATTAGCATAGTCTTAGATTGGGAGGTGTGCCTATTCAACAAATTGAGATTTTTATCCCACCACCTGAGATGTCTCAAACTAATGAGGGATATAATTATATGGATCATGATGATACCAATGTTGACAATTAAAAACATACTAATGAGGTTATCATAGAGGAATATTTTGATAATGAAAATCATGAGTCCAATGAAACTAATGAACATTAGAAAATAGATCATGAGAAAGTTTGAAAAATTGCATTATTTCATGAACATATTCATAAAAAACTTGAAGATATTGATGAAATCATAAAAACCATTTTGGAAACTAAGAATGCAAAACACATAGAGGACCAAACAGGTCGATCTATTAATCATGATATAAAAACTATGGATCATCCCTATTTACCAAAAACCCTCCCTTGAACACATTATAACCTTATACATCTAGTGGGGACATGGGATATGTATTTCAACCTTTGTTTCATGAAACTACTATTACTACATCTACCATATGAATAATAAATGTTTCAACTCAAATAGTGTTTTGTATGCCTATTCAAACCAAGATTGCATCCCCTTTGGTGACTACTCAGCTTGTTAATCTAAATACCAATGGGTCCACAATTCAAACAATCATTTAATTTATAAATAGATTTTAGGACAAGGTTAAAAACATTTAAGAAAAAACTTTAAATTTTCTCCATGCTATTGATTCTAAATGTGTTACATAATCTGATTTCACTTTAGATATATTTGCACCCTTTGCCAATTAGTTTGATTGCAACTAAGTTCACATTTTATGATGACATGGGTGGTCCTAAATAACATCTTTGATATTTTTATGTTACATGACTTGAATATGCCTCCAATGATAAAATTTTGAAGAAATTATTCCTAATAGCCTTAAGGACTATGATTTGAGGTGGTTCTATGATTTAACTCTCCAAGCTGTGAAAGCACTCAAACCTCTTATAGATCAGTTTTTGGTATGATTTTCTATTAATAATTTCAAAAATGTTTCCTATACTGAAAATACCAAAATAAAATAAGGAAAAAATGAACCTATCAATGAATATGTCTTGAAGTACAAGACAATGGTGGCTAAAATGACCAATCCTATACCACATAAGGAGTTATAAGACATATTCAAGCAAAGTTTACTTAATCCTTTACATGAGTCCATTATTTTCAATAAGTTCAAATACTTTTTTGAATTAATCCATGTTGTAAAAGATTTTGAAATGAAGATTACTTCATTGAATAAGATCAAGTATTTAGCAACCACACTAGTTGCATCTACATCCTATATTAAATTTACAAATAAACCAAGTTATAAGGTAAAACCTACCGAGCCTAAAAATGAATAAACTACCAAGGTTACCATAGTTTCATAACAACCTAATTGTTTTGTCTTATCTAATGCACCAAGAGGATAATTTACACATTTACCTGTGTCTCTTGATTCATTACTCGCATGGCTAGTAGAGTGTGATATTACATGTCTCCCTTATCTCATAAAGGTTTATATGGATATATGTCTATCTAAAGGATATGATGTGAAAGCTTATTGTGATTATCACTTAGGATTAGGAAATTATACAAATATATGTTTTACCTTAAATTAAGCATAATACCCAAGACTTTATTTATGAGTAAAATATTACATTTGATGATCCTCCTAATGAATTTGGTTCACAACCTAGGGATTACCAAATATAAAAAATATTTAACAATCCTTTATAATACCATTATATAAATCAACCATAATTAAAAATGGAATATAATATACATCCTCATTCATCACATTATGGGAACCTATTAGATGGGATAATTGGCTCTTATACAAGACACACACCTCCTATGGTTCAAAGACCGATTACTTTCAATGACACTAAGATTAAGGATGATGATTTTGATATTTATTCATTCAAGAATTACTTGATCACTAGCTTATACAAAGTGTTATCATTGATATGGTTCAATTGACAATGTTTGAACCATGACATTACTTGTGTATTTAGGTTATATTCATCATAATTTTCATCCATTTACTAGATTAGTTAGAGCATGTGATGTGACCTCCTAGAAGGTTCTTAATGATATTGACCTAAATTTATAAGTATTACAAATGTGATTACTACCTTTTCATTCATACCTTCCATGAGAATATTTGATATTTTATTAGGAATACCTTGGATCCATACACTTGAAATTATAGCTTATATAGTACATGGGCATTATATATATATATATATATTCATACCAATTAGGTAATTGAAATTTTTAGAATCCCATATGAGCATATTCTTAAACAAGAAAAAACTTATACCCAAGAAGCTAACTATAAAACCTACTAAGGTTAATACACCATAAAAGGGTAAGCAACATGCAATTCCATTTACTAGGTAGCCAGTACTTGAGAGACCATTACATCAGAGACATACGTTAAATTACATGAAATCCCCATCTTCTATTATACACCTTATTTAGACATCTAGAAGACCTAAACATATTTCCACTATTTTTATTCCAAATAAACCATAGAGCACATAGAGATGGGTTTCATGAACCCCTATTCTTTCTATTTCTAATTCACAACCACATAGTCCTATTATACATACACAAAGCATCATAGATACTATAGTGATAGATATTGCACCTGTGCATGCTCTTTTGAAGTACCAAAAATCCTTCACACTAGGTTATGATTGGGGAGATACATATGACCGTCATTTATATGATATCTTAGGATGGTATTTCCTCTTTAAATATTCTAAAAACATAAAAAAAAGTCAAAAACATTCAAAAATCCAAAAACATTCAAAATATTAAATTTTTTTTTGGTACCTACATATTATATTGTATCTTTGGCATCTATGTGGTAGTTCCATATTTATGGATGGCATATTAGTTAGTCCTACGTAAACATGGGTGTCACAATTCTATGTGAGTGTGATATAGACATACATAGATACATGATCTATTCATATTTCAAATGTTGGGATTTCCTTATACTCATGTCATGTGGACATTGGGGACATATAATTATTTGGTCAAAATATTTATAGGTTATATAATTCTATTTTCACATTACATCATCATGATTGATCTCATATTTTTACTTACACATGCTTTTGTCCATGATTATATCTTTCATTATGTACTTGATATATTATGTACTTGATGTTTTTTTGCTAACATGTTTTATCCATGAGTTAATTTAATATGTTTATTATGGTTTTTTATGTTTTCATTTATGAACTTCCTTAAGTGTCTTTCCTTACTATTGTATTTCTTGTTCAAGCATTTGAATATTTTCCTTTACTTATGGACCCCATACCTATGTGTGATTTCTTTGACATTTGAATATGTCACTATTTTTTGTATGGTTATTTAAATATATCATTCTTACTTTTGTGAAAATTTGACAAAGTCATAACCCTTTGATTATGTGGAATTTTCACATGGACCTTATTTATGCTCTCATGGGACCATTTTATTTTGACTTGATTTTAAGTGATCTTGTATGTGTGCTTGATTTGATTATTGATATTGTACCACTTGTATCTAAATGTTTCCATGATATTTATCATTCATCTTAGGCCTTCATGTGATCAAATTATTCTATGTGCTTTAATTCTATATTCACCTATATATATTCTTCTATATGCTACATAATTTCATTCATAGATTATTTAGTTGTCTTATCCTTTTGAGTTAAGGAAAATATTGGTTTTTATTCTTCCCTCAGCTCAAATGGGGGACATATTAGTGTGGGCATGATTTGGAAGCATGTTATCCACACTTTTTTCACATTTGGAATAATTTTTTAGATTCAGCTAGGGCATATCATATAGGCATGGATTACACACATTTACAATTTTAGATTTAGTGGGGGAATGTTTTGGAAGTATGTTATCCACACTTATTCAGTATTAATCACACCTAGATTTAGTGGGTACATGATTTGGAAACATGTCCTCCACATTGGCACTTATTTTATTTTTCATATTTCTCCATATATAGTGGAGGAATTCTTCGGAATCATGTTTTGCACACTTATGTAATCTTTTACTTGGCCAAAGAATATATTTTTATAATTTAGATTCATAATTGTGGTAGAGTTTTATACATTAATAGAAATGTTATACATAATTTACACATGAGACAAATATAAGATACAAATGTTATACAATTATGTTTCAAAATCCAAATCAATTTCAAGTTTAAAAACATTCTTAGGGACTGTCATCAACTAGTAGGCTAGAATTTTATAGACTATATTGACCCAATCTACTATATTAGTTGATTCACTTTTGTTATGTTTGAGGTGATTAAATCACTCAATATTTCTAATTTTTTTAGGTTGGACTTGATTGTATCATCTGACCTCACCAATTTTATAGTATGATTTAGATTTTATTCACTCATGATCACTAGGTTATAAATATGATTGGGTTTCATGGTTGAGCTAATATTAATTGTCAAATGGAAACTCACCTTTTCTCTAAGGTTGGGGACATATGCCTTTCAAACTCTATATCTCCTTAGATATATGCACTTTCCATATTTTTATATATTTATCCTAATCTTAGTTTTATATCCTTACAATGATAAATAATTTAAAATTAACTTTCTAATAGGTAATATGATTACATCAATACACATGTGTTCTAAAAATTGCTCTTTAAATTTTAATATTTTCAATTTTAGACTACATGCATTGATTATATTTTGTAACATGCTCTTGTTTATAGGTCAATCATTAGAAAATCACTTAATTTGGAATCAATAAAAGGAAAGGTGTGATATACACACTCTGATATGCATTTATTCTCCATTGAACTAGTAATTTCAATACTAGATTAAATGGGAGAATGTGGATGATTTTTATGGATTATATATCACCTCAGTATTGTACACTTGGTAAACTCAGACCTTGTATTTTTCTCTTAGTTTTAGACCTTTCCTAATTTTAAAATTATGATATCTAATATATATTGTGCTGCTTGGCCTACCTTTTGGTACAACCAATCTTACATTGATGACTCATAAATTTTATCTTTTCCATAATTCTAAAAACCTACTTATCTTCTGCCTATACAATTTTTGAGTCTATACCTACTTTATTATTCCATAGACACTAGCATCATAGACAAACACATATATTAACATAGGTGTCTTGCTCTGATGCAAGTGTCTAGTATCCTAAACTCATCTAATTTTTAAATGAAATATATCCTAATGTTTGGCCTAATTTATTTAATGTGAGTTATTTCTACAAAGAGATTGATATAAATACAAGACAAACCATCATTCATTCCTCACCTAACATTCATACCAAATAATATTCAAATATAACTCAATTGACCAAAGCTTCCTTATTTATTCCTATTTCCATATCAGTAATAAGGACTACACATCCACAAGTATGAGGTATTAAAGGATTAACCTAAAAGCCCAATTTTCCAAGTGATAAGTTAGGTCACCATTGTACTTAATTTCCATATATTAACTAATTCACACACAAGACAATACATAGGGGAGAATTACATCAGTCTAGGGCCTTCTTTAGAATATTGGCTATATAGGCAATGTTCATTAAAAAGGGGTCTTTTGGTTTAGCTCTACACCATGTTCCCACTACCTAATTTTTCCCAAGGTCACTATGATGATTAAGAACTAGGGTTTTGTAATTTAATGAGTGATGGTACATGATCTAGATATGAATGCATGAGAACAAAGGTGAATGTAAACCTAAAAGCTTCCAGATGGTTTCATCCCTTTTTAGTAGGTATTATGTAAATGACACCTCCTTCAGGTTTAATTAGTAGCATTAACACAATCACCAAGAATGATTTGAGTGTCTATAGGTCCAAAAATACTCAATCTAAATTTTGGTGACTATTTTAAAACCCTCTTCAATTATGGTTTCTACCTTTTCTAGATCTAGAATTATGTTAGCATCAGAACCAACTATTTACATTAATTCTTTGTAATTGTAATATCTTTTATAGTTATACTTAATATTATTATCCTATCTCAATTTAATAAATTAAATATATGTTATATTTAATTTTTTCATCTAAATGACATGTTATATAGATAGTTTATCACCTTTGTACCTTAGGTTATCCCTATCTCCTTTAACCCTAGATAACCCTAATCTAGATTTTTGTGGTTAAACAATTTTATAGTTTAAATTATTATGATCCCCCTTCAGTTCTCATGTATTCTAGTATTTAAGAACATGTAGTACCCATGAGTTGACCTCTTCTTTACCAATCCAAATTTATCCTTCAAAACATTCATCTCTCTTATCAATATCTTATGTATCTTTCATACTTATTTCAAGATCACTATCATCTCACTTTCCAAAATCCAAAAGATGAAATTAGTGTTATTCCAGCATTTTAACAAATAGGTGGGCATAAAAAGGTGAAATCACTTTGTGGGTAGGATTTTAGCATGTCATAATCCACATGAATCTAGATTCATTCATCCAACCTTGTCCAATTCAATTATTTGAATTTTATGTAGAATCTATCAATAGAAGAGCACTTGTACATATCTAATTATCTAAATCATAGTTAAAGAAGAAAAAAATTAGTATTTTTATAATAAAATATGTATGCCATGTTAGTATTTTATAGTTTTGGGTGTTAAAAACTAGAAGAAAATGTGCAAAAAAGTAACACTATATAGATTTTCCTACAACCATAAGATATTGTAAGGACCATATATAATTTATAGGAAACATAAGTTTTTAAAAATGCAAAAACCAGTCCCCTTCCATATCTAGGCATATTTAGAAATTTTAAAAAGTGAGTAAAATATGGAAATTTCTATTTAATAATTAATCTCCAGAAGTGCCTAATCAGCGAATGTAGTAGTTTCTTTCATGTGACCTGATTTATATGATACAAATTATCATAGATCAATGATGACATGTATATGATTTTTTTATTTTAAAGATAAAAATTAGGTGAGTTTATATATTATCTTTTCCTTTATTTATTTTGGGGATAAAATATTAATTTCTTGTTTTTATTCACTTACCATGAATTTATATGTCTACCATTTTTTAAAGGACCTAATATATTTTGATGTAATGATAAATTACATCATAGGAATATATTTGGCACATATAATTTTATAAATATTCATAATTTTATCTTGTTATTTTATGATATTATGTATTCCTTATCAATATATGACATTTCATGTCATTTCCCTACATTATAAATATCATTACTTTCTATATATCTGAATATCATTATTTTACATACTCTTACCAATTTATGAGGTCAAAACCCATATTTTATATTTATAATTTAATCAATTTTTATATTTTAATAAAATGGTATTATATATGATGATAGGGATTTAAATACAAATAATAATAGGGTGTATAAATTTAATTCTTGATGTCTAAGGCCATATATCTAAGACTTTATTTGGTTTATTTTTTTTAATCAAGATAACTATGGATAAGACATAAACTAATGATAAAAGTAATGAAAACCACCCTAAAAATCACACAGGACAATAAGAGGGAGAAATCTAAGATCACTAAATTAGAGATTCAACCTGCCTAAGATAATAGAATAATGAGGTGTTAATTTAGAACTCCTTGGAGCCCATTCAATCTCTAAGTCAAGGATTCAAGGATATAAAAATAGACCCCAAAAAACTATAAAATAGATAAACTTGATATAATCCAATATTTTACAAATGGAAAGGCAAAGGATTTTATGGAACTACATAGTCTGATTGAGCAGGGGGAATTCTAAAATATTTTGTTTAAATAACAATCATTTCAAAAAAAACATGATTTTTTTTCACAAGATTTATAATGAATTATAATAAAATTACATATGTTATATTAGAGCATCAAAAGTCTAAAATTTTAGAACCATCCACTATTGAATCCATCTAAATATTGTATCAGGGGAACCCAATCACTAATGTGAGGCAAGGGTAACTATAAAATCCTATTATGCCCTCAAAATATATATAATTAAACTAAAGAGCAACAAAAATTAGCAAGATTATTCTTGAATAATAATTTAATTATCTAAATTGAAATCATCATCATCATCAAGAACCTTGTCATCGTACACTATAGGAATTGAAAGGATGGATAGTAATGAGGAGGAGATAAAGTGTTTTGATCATATAGTTTTATATAAAATTTATCAATGATTTCCAATTATCCCAAACTCAATGATCTTAGACCTTATAAATTTAAATTATAGTGATTTAGTATATCAAAATATAAGTAGCAATTCCCACATTAAATTTCATTGACATATTTTTTAGAGTAGATATAATAACTAAATTAGATAACATATAAAATAGATTATTGATTGTGTTTAATCAATGATTTTATGCCTTCAAATTGAATGTTTGGGGTCCAACAAAATATTTTTAAGAAGATAATCCATATCTTTATTTCTAACTTTATCAACCTCCATAGCCATCATCCACATACTTCACACCCACATCTTAAAATGTGGATTTGTTTTATTTTTGTTACATTAATTTCCATAAAAATTCCACCCAAAACCTCTATAGTATCTATATGTTCTCTTACTTTCCCATACATTGAGAATGTTTAGCCTTATCTCTCATTTTTCCTACATAGTCACAAGGAATAAAGACTTGTATTTAGAGTATAATTATGACATATAATTATATTTATAATACATAATCATTATAGAAACATAAACCAAAATAAATTTTCCAACCAAAATTTATTCAACACCTCATGAAAATCCTAATGATAAAATTGAGGAGAACCCAATTTGGAGACCAATTAAACTTAGAAAAAACATGCTATAAAAATAGACACAAAGACTTGAAAATGCATTTATCTTACAAAACCCACATGAGGAAATGAAAATTATAACTTGGGAAAAATAAAGGGATAAGATTATCCAAAGAGGTTGAATGTAAATACCATAAATTTTTTACAACACCACTTGTCAACTATCTCCAACAAAGGTAAAATCAATCACAATAGGGATATATTTAGGTTATGAGTGTAAATAATGGTGGCCCATATATAATGAAATAAAATAAATAAATTTCAATCCCACCCTAATATTTTAATTTAATGATGATAAAAAAATATGCATGTATGTTATTTCAAAAATATGACCACCTTCCTAAATTAATCAAGTGGGGTGAAAATAATAATAAAAACAATGCCTCAAAACTTTATTTAATGATATAACCAACGAACCAAATAAGAATATCATGTTAGTATCCTTAGGAAATATAATTATTAAACATAGCTAATATGTAAGTAGGTAAGGGAAGGAACAATATTTTATTTGGTTGAGAGGCTAAGCTTCAAACCCCAACACCATTTTTAGTTTTCTAATCATCTAATTTATTTCACTTATGTCTAATATGGTTTCATTTTTCATTGGTGATCTTCGATCCCAGCCACATAATTTCATAAATTACCATGCCCACTCATCAATATTTCATCCCTTTCCCTTCAACTATTTTAATTATTTTCTTATAATCAACTTTAACCATCAATTAGGTTCAATCATAAAGGATAATAATTTTTAGTCCTTTAAAAATATATTTGGCCTCTACCATATTATTTATATCACAACCAATATCTAAAGACAATATATGTAGAGATTGGAATTTATCACATTTTTAAAAAATTACCCCAACACTATATCATATATTACAATTTTCATCTACATCAAAATTTAACTTTATCCAATCCATCTCTATAGGGGACCACAATAGGAGGATCAATGTTTTAACTAGAAAAATAGAACCATTATTGGGTAAAGGAAGACTAGCCATATTCTTTAACTAAAGAGGATGCCTCAATAATGTATTTAGGATCTAAATAATACTGATCGAAAATAAATTTTAAATAAGAATCAATAATTTTCCCCTAAACAAAAACTTCAAGTGGACATTACCACCAAAATATTGTTTATTTCCTTCTAGCTAAAGGGTCTATAAGATGATTGAAAGACAAATACCCTACAAGATAAGAAACACTTTAGAGTTAAATTAGGTCCTCAAACATTTAATATAATACACCATTGACTGATAGAACACATAGGCACATTAATTTAAATAACAAAAACCTAAAAATTCTATGCATAATTATATTTTATAAAGAGATGACTCATTGATTCCTTATTTTCACAACACAGAAATAAAATAGAGTAAAAAAAACTCATTTTTCCTAATGATCATAGTTTAAAATTTTCTCATTAAAAGAAACATAGAGTAATATGTTTGCCTTAAGTAGACTTTATTTCTCCAAACTTGATCCATGGAAAAATACCTCTTGACTAATCCTTCAAATGAAAGGACCCACAAATACTATACACTAAACATCATTTTAAAAATAGGTTATCCTTCCTTGACCAATTTATCCTTCCCTATTTTTAAAGTAAGAAGATAGATTTTTAAATCAACTTAGAGCTTCCAAATTTCATCCTTGTCCAAATAATTCAACAAAATCATATTTTTTCAATACCTCCCACCCTCTCCTATAATAATGTATCCATTGAGTCTATAACCCCATTGATCTATTCAAAACTCCATAATATCTCTCAATGACTTAAAATATACCAATGGAACCTCTCTCAACTAGGCATCCCTCTAGAAGTAAATGTCCTAAAAATCACCAACCTTCCAATAAATAAGAGGCAGAATTGAGTTCCTACATGTTTTCATAAAGATATACACCATTTATCATCATACTAATGGAAATTGGGTGAATATAATTATAATCTATTATGAGTTAATATACTTATGTTGTGTTTATCCCTATAGGTTCTCTAGTCATGTTTATACAAAATATCCATGTTTATTATGTCAAGTATTCTAAAACTCAAATGCCACCAACATTTAGGATTCAAAAATTTATCCTAAAAAATCATATTTATCTTTTTATTTTACTCATCACGACTCCAAAAGTAAGTTCATTTAGAGTATCATAATCATTTCAAACACTTTATGGGGAGCTTTTAATAAGGACAAAAGATAAAATGGCATGTATTGAAAAGTTGATTTGATAATTTGGGTTCTAATTGATAGAGAGCCACTTTCCTTTCCAATTATAAATATTATATTATATTATATTATATTGATAATAGTTTACCATTAACTAAAATAAACTCTACACAATAATAATTTACTTCCAATATACAAATTGGGAAGAATATTTATTTTAAAACCAAGTATATCCCTGATCTTAAACTACCTTGGTAGGAATAAATTAAATTTTAAAACATGACTTATAAGGGGTTACCATTTATCCTTTGTCTATCTCATATTTATCTATTAGATTTATGGCCTCATCAATATAGGAGTCACCCAAAATAAACATGTCATCCATGAACTTTGGGTGATTAATGCTCTTTAGATTGGTACTTATGATTATTCTCTTTAGATTACCCTTAAACACTTATACTTTAATGTATCTACCTAATGATTCATTCATTTTTATAAAAAGTTAAGTTGATAAAAGATATCCTTGTTATAAACCCAAATAATTTCAATAATATTTTACGATTTTGATTAACCAAAACTAAGAATGAGGGTGAATAAATATAAATTTAGACCCACTAGCTCCATACCCTACTAATCCAAATTGTTCCAAAACATTATCTAAAATAGATCAACATACCTTATTATAGGATTTTTTCATACCTATTTTGATCAACATACATTCCCTACAACTATGTCTTAGAGAGTGTAAGGTATCGTGAGCAATGGCTAGTTCATCTAACATCAATCTTATTTCCACAAAAAAAGATTTTTATTATTAAATCAAGATGAACAAGAAACATTTAAATCTATTATCCATTACCTTAGTATAATAAATATAACATCAAGAAATTTCTAAGGAGTGCGATTAGATCTCCCAACAAGCCAAAATTTTCTATAGAAAAGAAGGGGAATATAGGTTAGTCTATTGATGACACCATCTTAGTGGAAGAAGATAGGTCTATAAATGATCTTTTTAATCATCAAAAGGAGTTAGGTCATACTGGTAATATCCCTCAACCTACGCATCCTAAATTTGTTAATAAGAAGGATAGAGATGATTTAGTATAAAGGTAATCTCTCCAATAATAATTAATAGAATGATTTAAATGAGAATTTTAATTCCTTAGTTATTTCTTTGAAAGGAAAGGAAAATATTGAAAAATTTATTGAAGAACTAGATCTTCAAAAATACATCATGCAATGGTTTACGAGGGAGTTAACCAACCTCAAAGGGGAGGTTAAATTTTTTCAATATGAGAATAATATATTACATCAAGAAAATGCAGCCAAGAAGTAAAACTAGTAGTTGTAGTGTATTCAGTTTAAGGTCAACATGCTTACAAATGAGAATGAGAAGCTCAAAAATAATATTATTTAATTATTAAATTATAACAAGGCTACCATGAATGAATGGATTTAGAACATTGAGAATCTTAGGGTTCACATAGGCAAGTTATTTGACATAAAGTCCATTGGCAAAGGAAAAGGCAAAAAAATTTAGTGTAGAAACTATCACGAAGATCTAGATAAAGACAAATTTTTGTTACAAATTGATTCAAATCTCAAAAGGATGAAAATTTTATGGGAGGATGTCATGGGAAAAATAGATGTGGAATACAGTCTTTGGTCTTTTTAATGTTCTATTGATGTTTCCTAATTGTATCTATGTTGTGTTCTGGTTGTATATGGTCCCATTTTATCAGTGTTTTCTTTTAGGTCTTTATTATACCTTGGATACTTCTTTTTTTGTACTTACCCTAGGTTTTAGAGACCTTAGTTCAAAAATCTCCACATTTATCCTTAATAAAAAAAAGATGAAAAGATTCAAAAGTGGCATACATTTTTTGGTATTAAGGCTAAGAAGGTGTTGTTTCAATCCTTATAGATAATATTTATTTTTATTGATTATTCGATTTATTCTACAACTTCATTGTCCACTATATGCCAACATGTCTTAAAAATACAATATAAATCCATTAGACCCTAGGGACTTTCCCCAACCATATGAAAAAAAAAATCACTTCCTCCTCAGAGATAAGGCCATGAGTTTTTCATTCTACTATGAGAGAAATATATGGATAATATCAAATAATTTCTCATGAACCTCCCTTACATCAACCAATTCTTCTGAGAGAAGATTATTTTAGAATAGAAAATCCTCAAATTTAATAGTCATATCCTCTTCAATAATCTTCCCATTTTGGGTAAGTTTTTTAAAGATCTTATTCCTATTATAATTTTTACTTTTGGACATATGTAAGAGCTTAGTCTTTTGATCAACTTCCTTTATCCACATTAATCTATAATTTTATTTTTGAAAGGTATCTTCCTTTCTCATAATCCTATTTTATTCATTCAAATAATATTTTTCCATATCTTTTGATCTAAGGAGTTCCAAAGGACCCAAAATTAGGATTCAAAACTATCTTTTCTATCAATTATGTTCTCATTTTTTTAAATTCCAATCCTTGATCCCCACATTAACTACCCTCAATTTTTGAGCTAGGATGTATCCTTTATAACCTAGCACTAGGGTATTCCATTATACTCTTAAATTATCCTCAAAGGATGTGTTTTTAATCAACTATATTTAAAATTTGAAAGGAATACATCTTGGTTTATGATCCTCCTCAATTGATATCAAGATCATATAATGATCAAATCCTATAAAGTGTTATTCCTTTAAGATATATTGTCTATAAATATGGGTGGTTGATATATGTCTTACATAACCTTTTATCTTATATTATCACATTTATCTATGCTATCATTTTGTTATTAGGGTCAGTCTATGGAGAAACCATTTCCTAAGTATGATATATGAATGACTTAATGGTTAGTGTTGACTTATTTATGCCCTTAGGCATAGAAAGGACTCAACATATGTCTTGATAACTCAATCTCACTTCTAGTCACCCCTCTCATACCTCTTGAAGTGTTAGGGTAGTCTAAAGGAAGAATATTGATTATCATGCCAAAGTAGTAGCTTCATGTGATGATCAATGTCAAGGTATGTTATGATAAGTTATCTTCTAAACCTTGTTGATCTTGTGTCAAGTTCTCTCCCTATTATTATTCATTTACAATGATCTATAGAGGCCTTAGAGTGGTCTAAAGTTACTCATAATGAAGTTAAACTAATGTTATAACTTATGACCCATCATGAATCCATCTAAATATGTTGAGAGACAATAAAATTTGGTAAGATCATAGGGGTTAATGGTGTTACAAGAAGTATATGGTAGCTTTGTTTATGTATTTAGAATTTTTAAGGCCTATTGATAAATATTAAGGTAGTTGTTATTTGCACTTTCACTTGATATCATGTTTATTACTTAAAAGGGAGGTATTTGATCATTAAACAATGTTAGTTTGACCCCAAAACACCATTACAATGATAAATCATAGCCTCAAAGGCCTCCACAAGCCCCATACAACCATGGTCAAACCATTTCATATGTTAAGGGTGTCTTTTCACATGTTAAAGGCTTTTATTTTCCACTTAATGGGCCCCACACATGTGAAAATGTGTCCCGTTTAGATTCCCAACTCATACCATATGTTTTGAATTTTTTTTACCTCTATTTTCCATCATTCCCACAATGAAATTTCATAGTCTAAAAACCCAAGGAAATGTAGCAAACTAGTGTTTTACAGGAGTTTTAAAGTATGTATTTGTAAAATATAGATATGGTCAAATGGAGTCATAGATATGTAGAGGAGAGTTATTTTAGACATCAAGTGAGAAAATATAGTTTTTTAAAGCCAAAATGAGATAAAACCAATCCATTTCTTCCATTGACCTCTTTGGTAGCCTTAGACATCTAGTCAGGTTCTTGTGTAGTATAAAAAGGAGAGAGAAGATGGTGTATTCAGATCTTGACCATAAAAAGGGGTTATAATGGCATTCAAAAATTAGGTTTTTATTTATATATTAATTACCTATGACTTATGAAAAAACATTAATAACTTGATGTAGTTTGATAAGCCTTCTAAATCCACAGTGTCAAAAATGGAATGGTTATAGTTCATTGTTGGCATGTTTGATGAAACCAATGATTATACATGTATTTTATAGGTTCTCAAGGTATTTTATTTTCATTATCTACCCTTGGTTCATAGACATGATCCTATGGAAGAAAGAAACATCAAAGTTACCTCAAGTTATAGACTATAGACAATGTTTCATTGATGAGGAAGAAACTACAATGCATAAGTCTGAGAAAGGATAATAGTTTGAGGTCTAATGATGGTTTCATGGATTTACTTAGATATTGTTTCCTACTTAGCTCAATTATAAGTGTTAGATGGATATTCAACCATCCCAAGATGTTTCCTTCAAATGAGTATGACTATGTAGTTGATCTTTAGTACAAATGAGAGCTGACTGTTTCATTATAATGGCTATTATATATCATCAAAACACCATAGATATAGAAAAGGTGTTATAGTCAAGTATAAGAACCCCATTTTCACAAGAAAAAAACTCCATGATATATCTCAAGGCAAAATAAATGTCATATATCCCTCCAATGCCTTCAAAAACTTGTTTATATGAGTTTAAGATTCATTAGTAGAAGTTAAGGTTTTCATATAATCCTAGGTTTCCATTTCTAACTCCATGTGTCTTGTTGATGAACTCCAAACGTCTTGATCTATTGGGTATGTGAGTAGGGGTGCCTAAGGTCTTCATAGGTCTTCTTGAGTATTGGTTAATATTCCTCTTGACATCTCTCAAAGAACCTCTACTATCTAATGGTCTCCTCAAGCATATTCACCTCATAATAAGCTCTGAGATCCATGATTGAGACTTCATAGGACCTTATAACAATTACCTATAGGTTAAAGAATTTCTTCCCTAGCCTAAAAAATGTAGATAAAATTCTCCATAATGATACAAATATCCATTGATACTATTATAAAGGGAGTTATATTTAGGTATAAGTCTTGTCGAGAAAGCATAATGACTACCTATAGGAAGATAACTCAAAACTAGCCTTCAAAGGTCTTAAAGACCATCATATATAGGTGAGTCTCAAAATTCAAATAAAGGTCATAGATTATGAAGATTACTATCTTAAGGGGTGTGAGTATGATTCAAGGAAAGACACTAAGGTCTCAAACATGACATGAAATCACTCTTTCCACTCAAGGACCTACTTAAATACCCTTGGCAATCAACATACATAAACCACACCTACCACACTATTGATAGGTTGTCTCCAAAATTGAAAATAAGATGTTATATGAATATGGAAGAGATATTTAAGGTAGGGAGGTAGGGTATAGATATCATGGCCTTAAGAGGCAAATAAACTTGGATATGAATATGTAAGCCTAGTCAAGCATGAACATTGGCTTGAATGAACTCAAAGTTACCTAACAAATTAGAATGACTAACTTATGAAGATACCATAGAAGAAATATAGGTTTAATTAATCCTCCTTTAATTTCATTTGTTTTCTTCAATGCCCCTAATGGTGTGATTAAACAATAGACCTTCATGGTCTGGGCTGGATACCCAAAACACATAAGATTCATTATATGACTATGACTAGGTGTTATTAGTAGAGTTATGGAGTAAAATCCTCAGAGATATGGTCAATTATTGAGAAAATTTCACTTGATATCTGATTCCATCACTATAAATATATAAAAGAGAATACGTGGATCTTCACCATTAACTATTTGAATCATTAGCACTGGACAATGATGGTTAAGGTAGACTTAAGAGAGAGATCAGTTGACATGATGGTCTAGGTAGATAAGGCCAAGTGCAATGATTTTAAATCATATAAGTAAGGGTGATATAGTGATGTTGGATCCACATACACAGCTATAGGTGGCTTAAGGTCCAAAAATATAGTGTAAGCTTATAAGGTCTAAATCCACCTTTGACCCTCAAGACCCTATATTTCACCTTAGGGATGGATCTAAACCTAAAAGAAACTAAAGAATATCAAAATATGTATGGAAATGAATTTTGTCCTAAAGGAGGTGTTTGAAATAAATGAATATATGGAGATAGTCAAATTTAGTCTTAACGCCCTCTTTAGCTCCACTACCTTAAGTAACCATATCGAGATACCAACTCAAACACTCATATCTCACATGGCATGAACACTCAAACTTAGTTATCTTATAAGGAGTTTTGAAACCTTATGCACTCAATACCCATATAAGAAAGAGTAGGAATTAGGATCATAACTATATGAATAATCATTAAGTCTATCAACCCACCTAGAAAGCTTGAAAAGTGCTCAAAGGCCACCAAGTTTCACTCATATCTCACTGTACAATATGCATTAGACCAAGATCTATTTAGGGTATTTGAATGGGTCTATTGTGTGTGTGTGTGGGGGGGGGGGGGAATTGGATTGGAGGCCTATACTATAAGAACCATTTTTAAGATGGTAGGTATTTAAAAACCTTTCTAAACCTTGATCAATACCTAATGATGAAGTTACACTGTAAAATTATTCCAAACAAGGTATTTGGGCCATGAAATTGTCTTAACAGTCTCCCTAGGTCACCTAAGTACCCAAATGCTCTAATGGCTGGCACATCCAGGGTACGTGTTGTATGAATCAAGCCTAAAAGAGATACTCTAAGCATATATAAAATATAATGAGAGATATATGCACATTTTATGTGTTTCTAAGGAGGGATAGGGATCCAAAAAGTCTTCATGAATTTCCTAATTTCCACCTATAGGAGCCTCCATGTCCAAAAGTCACTTATAGGCATTCCTAGGTGCTTAGGAGCCTGGGTGGAAGATTATGTGTACACAAAGAGGAGGCAAGTGACTTAATCAAGCCAACATAGGTAATCTAAAGGTCCTAAGGGATGAAATTAATATCTTAAAGTGTGGATAAGTGCTTCATAACTCCACTTTGGGGTAAAAAATTAGAAATTTTGCCTTCAGGCCTATGGATCTAACACCCCTCTCAAGGTAATGCTACCTGAAGTCTAAAATAAAATAAAAAAGGGAGTTATATGACACTAAAAACCATTATGGATATGTTTTTCAAAGAGTTTTAGAGGAGTAAATAATAGTGGTTTGTAGAGGAAGGGTTAGAATTGCTCATTGTGGGTCAAATTTTCCTTGTAGGTACACAAAATGCATAATTCTCACTTAAGGAGTAACTTGATGAGCTCATAACTATAAAATATAGTTTCATGGTGGTATAATTACTTTGGGAGAGTTGAGGATACTTATCTAGAAGAGATTAATGGCATTTTTTCATAGGTTAGGGTCCTAACCTTCATGAACGACTATTAAGAACCCAAACCCCCTTAAACCTCCTTAAAACCCTAATAATGACCTGATGGAGAAGATCTTGAAGAATTTTAATCCAGATTCATTGGTATGTCTTGGTAAATACCTGTATCTCATATTTCACTCTCAAGGTATCCCATCCATAGTACTGGTCTATATGGACTATTATATAGACCTCTAAAAAAGACTATTTTAGAAAATTTTAAGGATAAATTCAAGGTACATAATTGGTCAATGGTTTAAAATCATTTTATAAGGTCTTTTCAGACATATTTAAACTTCTTAAATCATGAAAAGATTACAATTCTACCTTAAAATATTCATATAGGTTTGTGTCAAATAGGCAGTCTAAAAGTGCTAAAAAGAGATGACCTAGTCATCTAAATGGGTAGAATTATAGTTGTGAGATTATGTTAAATCATAAATCTTTCTATAATAGGCTGGTTTATAGGTAAAACAAACTCACTTAGTCATCTTGAAGTTTTCCTTCAATCCTCATATCCATCCAAGCAGTGAATAGTCAAAAGACTAGGCTACTTGTCTAATAAGCCTACTTAATCAAGAAAGGAGGATTTTCATGGGCATAAAGGGATACCATGGAGTAAATTATAGGTCATAAATTTTTTTAAATACCTCATGAAGTGATAATACCAATTTTTTATCCACCATGAAGGCTAGGTTAGTTTCTCAAGTCATGTTAACATGGAATAAGAAATAACTACTAAATGCCTCATAGAGGGTGCCTAATTAAAACACTTTGATGCTTTTTAACTATTATAACAAGATTTAATTGACTAGGTTCATATTTCATTCCTTTTTATGAGATCAAATTTGTCCAAAAATAGACTTAACACTCAAAGATATTCATTGAAGACACCAATCAACCTAGGTAATGCATGGAGAAGGAATGGAGGAGTGCTTGTAATTTCTAGTTGAATGAATGGTGACCATTATGATCTATTCATTCCCCTTCCACTCCATATTATCTTATTATTATTTTTCATTATTTTATATATTCAAGTTTTTAGGCCATTGTGTTGATCCCTTGATTGGGTATGACAAGACTACCAAAATTGTATCTTGAAAACCTGTTTGAATCAATAAATAAGGACTATTTTTAAGTTTATTTGGTAGCATTAGTGTGTATATGTTTGTTGATTTATATAAGGGTGAAATTACATCCTCCTTTTCAAGTCCTTTCCTTTACCTAGTTTCTATAATACAATCCTATGTTGGTCATGTGATCTACCAAAGTGTTGGAAGATGTGTTTAAGAGTAAGTTAGTTGATATTGCCTTAAAAAAACCTCTTGTACATTACCTTCAAGTTTTATACATCCACCATAGCCTTCACATCAAATAATTATGCTTAAGATTTTATTAGAAATCTTGTTTTAGTCATTAGTCTTTACTTGATTTATAAAGTGTTGATTGAAGATTAGTTAGAGTGGATAGATCAATATTGGTGCATCACCTCATTAGGTTAGGTTTATTTCATGTATTTCCATATCTATTTTCACCCCAAAAAATTATTAGGTCTTATTAAGTGAGATAAAATTAATGCACTAGGGGATCTATCCCCATAAAATAGAGGTTTAGTCCTCATGTAGGTCACCCATAGCCTTTGGACCAATCCTATGTTACCCCAAAATTGGAAAGGTCTAAACAACCTCATCCTAGGGTGTATTTTGGAGTTTTAATATTTATGTCACACTCAATGGGACTAGGATTCAAGTGAGTTGGATCATGCACTTATAGACTTGGATGACATCAAAGAGCTTAAAGCACTACAGTTGTAGATTTGCAGTCAAGTTCATTCCAAAAGTGGTCATAAAGTATTCATCAAAAGGTAATAAGTTGAGTTTATTGAGTTATATTTGGACTTTTAGAGTAGGAAGATATACCCTAGGGTTAATCCTAATCCTACACCTAATAATTATCCTAATTATACTCAACTAAAAACTACTACAAAACCCTACACTTCCAATGGTTAGGCTTAGACATCAAGCCTTTATTCCCTTAAATGGTGTTAGTCCCTTAAAACTAAACCAATTTTTATGATACACCCATGTCTTCCCTTAATATCCTTCCCTATTTCATAGGATAAAACTCAACCACCCCTATGGAACATATTACAAACATAGAAAATTAATTCTCGGTTCATAATGTGACTCAAGAGAATGTGGCTATGAGGCTATTAGCCACTTCCTTTAAGGGTAAGTCACTCCAATGGTATAATGGATTAACACCTACTTCTATAAATAATTGGGATGAATTTGGGGAACACCTTTTCAAGAATTTTGAGAATAGGAGTGACCATTTAACTTTAGTAATTCAACTCACCATAAATAAAAGGGGTCCCCAAGAGTTATGGTATATTTAAATTGTAGGTTTAAAAACACTTAAGATAGGATCCCCATAGTAGTAAATCCCACCCCTAATTATGCCTTCTTGTACTACTTAATATCCCTCAGTTCTAATGTGGGAGTCATGATATAATCCATGGGGGATTACACTATAGGTTACTTATGAGGTGGCCATAATGGAAAAAAAATTTGTAATATAGGTTGGTAAACTCACCCCAAGACCCCTCATTCATTTTTTCCCTAATATATAACCCCATGTACCTAATATTTATCCCCTACCTACACTAACCAATCATGATCAAGAAAATTTCAATCATGTAGAAAGATTAGGCAAGATTAAAGGGTTTGTCAATGCACACAATAACAAGATAGTGACCTTGGAGAGGTAATAAATTCCACAACATAAACTTTAAAAACCACACTATTAAGCCCCATATAAGTATAATATACCTCCATATCATCCTAACTAACAAATTCAAGTGAATATCACTCAAGCAAAGATCTATAATAGCTACAAACACAACTCTGCTAGCACCTCTAGAGCATTAATTCAAAATGAAAAAAACTATGATCAAGAGGGTCAATGGCCTACTCAATGGGAGAAGACACATGATATGTTAATTAGCTGAAGTGGAGATGTTTTCCAAGATTATTTTATGAATTATAATAAATATCCTTTAACACATGACAATCAACCCCTTACACAACCAAAGAAAGGTCCTACTATGCAACATGGAGACACTACCTTCATTAATCACGTTGAGATGCCAAATCAACTAGGAATAAGTGGAAGTAAGGAAAAATCTAAGACCACTTTTATTAACTTCCAAGAATGAAAACATTGATTTTATAAAGTTGTAACTAATCAAATTATAGGTGTATCCAAGGTAAATAGTCTAGTTGCATCACATAGAAGGGTTAAGAGAAGGGCAATTGGTGATGATTTAGGACTTGAATAGCAAAACCTCAACCATATCAACCACACAAATAGGATATTGTTCAAGGTGAAACTCCTAAGACACCACCAACTCAAAAAATTCAAGATGAAAGAGGGTAGAATAAAGAGGTCCATTCATACCTTAATTATCACAAACTCCAAGTGGTACTATTGATCCCAAGTTACATTCAAAGAGTACCAACTCTCATATTAACATTTTGGAATATAATAAGGCCCATGTTACTATCCCCATTTGGTATTCCTTTCTCATTATAGGGTAAAAATACCTCCTCTAAGAAGAGTTTTCCAAATTCTACATCTTTGACAAGCAGATAGAAAAGGTGGGTATAGTCCTAACTAATACCAATCAACCTCATGAGTCTCAATCAACCAAGGTAATCAATAACCTTAATTTATATCTCTCTATAATTATATGTGATTCACTAGTACATAATTTCATGATAGATAGTGGATCTAGTACTTCTATCATGCCTAAGTCTATAATAGATAAATTGGGGCTAAAGTATGAACTTAATGCTAAAGGGGTATTATAAATAGGTGGGTCTCCTACTAATATTTTTGGTGTCCTTAGTATCTTTAATATTATCTTGGATACTTTTCCTAATTTTATTATATCTTAATATGTGGTATTATTTAACCTACCTCCTTACTTTACCTTATGATTTTCTAGGGATTTCATTGACAAGATAGGGGACAATCTCTCTTATGACTAGTATTATATGTTTTTGAGCACTAGGTATGGAACAAAGGTCACCATAAGGTCTAAACCTATATCTAGCTTCCATCTAGATACTTACATGCCTTACTTTTCTAATTTTAATTGTACTTCATAGATGAGGATGAACACCACAATGACTAAGATCCCATTAAACCACTTGAAGGTATATCATATTTTCTCCTTGATGAATGGGTAGTAGATAACCATGGATTTTATCCATATAATATCACTGAAGAGGAATTTTTAGGTGTATATTGTATACATGAAGAAGGGGTTTTCATACTAGCTCTCACTATCCCAAGCCAAGATCATTGCGAGTGGAATTTCTTCATTGATGACTCTATATCCAAGAATGGAAGTCGCATAGGTGTCATTCTTGTCTCCCCTTCAAAACAAAGTTACGTTTATACCTTGATATTTCAATTTATTTTCACTTACAACATAGTATAAGGCCCTCATCCATGGGATGTAATGGGAAAGAAAGAGAGGCATCAAGCTCCTAAAATCAATGGGAGATAGTGAGTTAGTAGTGCATTAGGTAAGGGGTATAATGAAATCAATAATTCACTCTTAAAGGCATACAAGCATATGGTTTGAGACCTATTTGAGTAATTTGAGTCCTTTGACATTTGGTTCATTCCTAGAGATGCCAATCAACATACAAACTAGTTATTATCCATAGGAGCATAGTATGGCATTCCAATGGGGGTCAAGTATATTAAGGGGTAGCCCCAAATCAAAGTGGTATTAATACCTTTAGTCCTTGACAATGAGGTTAGATGGAAAGTGTTTGAAAATGACAAGCATATTGCATGTTTATTGCAACATGAGGCATAATTCTACTCAAGTAACCAAAGCATATTACAATAGTAGTATGGGGACCATATTGTCTAATTGAGGAAAAAAGAGTTAGATATGATATTATTAACCTTGGAAAATATATTAAATGAATATTATCAACTAAGGAAAGATGAGGTTAGTATATCCACTAAGGAAGAACACTATGAGAAAGTCATCATTTTCAAAGATAGGCTACTTAAACTAAGAAAAACAAACACCAACGAGGAGAAGTTACCCTTCACAGAGTTATCCCAAGAGTTTGCAGAAATATTTTATTAGGAGTATCATGACTTGAAGGGGTTTGACCCTAGTTTTATTTATCATAACATAGAGTGTGAGGAAAGTGTTAAGCCTATGATACAAAAGCAAAGACCAATCAACCCCAATATTAAGATCCTCATGAAGAGATAGTTGACCAAGATCATTGGATATAACATCATCTTCCCCATAAAACACTCTGTGGGTGGATAATCTTGTTCCTATGAGGAGTAATAATGAGGAGATAAGGTTATATGTATACTTTAGAGATCTCAACAAGGTGTCACTAAGAGAACACTACCCTTTACCATCCATAAATCAAATTTTTTAAAGGGTTGTAGGTTCACAAAGTTTCTCCTTGATTGATGGATACTCAGGGTACAATAAAGTGTTAGTGAAGGAGGAGGATAAATACAAGAATAACTTCACAACCAAGTGGGTCACTTATCCTTATAAAAAGATGCCCCTTAGACTATCTAATGTAGAAGCCACCTTTCAAAGGGCAATGGATGTATCCTTTCAAGGTATTATCAATGAGATGGTGATCATCTACCTTGATAACATCATATTATTCTCCAAGCATCCTAAATATCATTTGACACACTTGAGGCTAGTGTTTGATAGGTGTAGGTAGTATGGGGTCTCTTTGAACCCCCAAAAAATGTATTTTAGCAATCCATAAGGGAAGAATTATAGGTCATATTATGTTAAAATAAGGCCTCTCTACAGACCCTAAGAGGATAAGTGAAATCCTTTCCTTTTCACTACCCAAACATAAGAAATGTTTGTGGAGTTTATTGGGCAAAATAAATTTTATCATTAGGTTCATAACTGGATTTGTATAATTGGTAAGGACTCTAACCCACATGCTAAAGAAACATAGTGAGTTGTCATGGACTAAGGAAGGGAAAAGAATATTTGAATCAATGAAGTATACCATTTCCTAAGTTACCAGCCTCCTCAACCTTTATTTTTTCAAGGGAATTCTTATTTTATGCATGTTATACCAATGAAACTATTTTTTCCATGCTTATGTAATAAAACAATGAAGGCCTTGATCATCCCATAACATTATTTAGACAAAAATTGGAGGGGTATGAGGAGAGGTATAATTTTCTTGAAAAACATGTAATTTAAATCATGATAGTTCTCAATAAGTTTAGACAAATGGTGTCTAACAACAAAATATTTGTCATGGTAGTTTACCCTAACATTATAAACTTCATCATTAATAAAGACTTGAGTAAAAAGAGAATTGGTTGGGTGATCGAATTCATGGAATATGACATAAAGGTGAAGGTTGCCATATTTTTTATGGGTAGAGGACTATGTGACCACATTTAAATAGATGTGAAGGAATACAAGGAAGTGGTTTTAGCAATTCCAAATGATCAATAAATAGTTGCACCCATATATCCTTATAGTTGGACCCAAGACATGTTGAGGTTCCTCTAAATGGGAAATGTATTATAGGCATAAATAATATAAGGATGAGGTAATATAGACTAAAATACATTCCTTATTTATTTTTTGATGTGTTAATCTTTAAAAATTACATTGATGGCATGCTCTTTAGGTGTGTATAAACTAGCAAAGTTGACAAGATCCTAGGACAATTTTATGATGGGCATGTAGGAGGGCACTTTTTAGCCAAGACCAAAACATCAAAGTCAATAATATAAGGATATTTTTGGTCAAATTTATTCCTAGACTCTAATACTTGGGTTATAAGGTGCCAAAAATGTGTTACGTTCATAAGCAAGCAAAGACTAGGTACCTTGCCTCTTAAGACTATTCAAGTGGAGAAACCCTTCATGCAGTGGGGTCTAGACTTTGTAGGTATGATTAATTACACATAAATTTTAGGAAATAAGTGGGTTTTTACTACTACTAATTACTTTACTTGGTGGGTGGAGGTAATTTAACTTAAGAAGCCAAATGAGAATTCAATTTTGGAGTTCTATGACACTCTAGTGACCAAATTTTGGATCCCCTCCACCATCATATTAAATAATAAATTAGCCTTCAGTAGTGAAAGTTTGAGTGAATGAGACATTAAACATGGTATATACCTTATTTATTCATATAATTACTATCCATATGGAAATAAACTTTTAGAGTCCACTAATAAGAATCTGATTAGGATCATAAGAAGAATAATGAAGGATAATCAAAGTGAGTTACTTACCAAGCTAAGGACAACCTTATGGGTATATAGGAATAATACTAATAGGTTTAAAGTAAATTCACCATATCTTATTTTATTTTTCAAATAATCAATTCTACCCTTATAACTTGAGCAACCAGACTTGAAACTTACACACCAACTTGAACTTATGGAGAATGATGTTATGGAGGTGAGAATGAATGAATTGAGAGAGAAGGAAGAGATAAAGGATGATGCTATTAATTCCATGTGGTCCAATAAATATTTGTTAAAGAGATAATATTACAATATATCATCTTCAAATACCTTCTAATAAGGTGACATTGTACTCAAGTGAGATGAAGATCGTGCCAAGTTAGGTAAGCATTCAAAGTTTGGTAGTCTTTAGAGTGGACCATATGTTATTACCAATTGCAAAGAGAATATTTCATTCTAATTTTCCAAATCGAGTGGTGAGGAATTCCTCATCCATATAAATTGGGTGTTCCTTAAGTATTTTTCCTTGGAGTCATAAAAATTATCTTGTATATAATAGTTAGGTTTCCTTCTTCCAGGTATTATAGTGCATGCTTTGATAGTTTCTTATTTCATTATGTTGTTGTTGCTTTCTATTGTGTGTATTTGTTTTGTTTCCTTTTTTATTATTTTGTGTTTTTAATATATTGTTATATTCCTTGAGCTATACAAGGTTTCATTCATGAGGTATTAGTTTAGTCAAATAGTCTTCATCTAAGCATGAGTGATATCTAAGAGATCCTAGGTCCTCTTGACTAGCATTCAAGTCAGGCCTTCAAATTCACTAGTAATGTTGACTTATTTCTGCCCTTAGGTCTATAAATTATTCAACCTATGTATTTTTGGCTCAAGTTATCTTGTGTTCACCCCTCTCATACCTATTGAAGTTTTATGGTAGTCTAAAGGAAGATCACTGGTTATCATGCCAAGGTAGTAGTTTCAAGTGATGATAAATGTCAAGGTATGTTATCATAAGTTATCTTATACACCATGTTGATCTTGTGTCAAGTTCCATACTTGTGATTATTCATGTATAAGTATCTATATATTCCTTGGAGTGGTCATAATGGTTAAAATTTACTCATAATTAATATAACCCAATGTTGGAGCTTATGACCCATCATGAATCCATATAAATATGATGAGAACCTCCAAAATATGGTAAGATCAAAGGAGTTAAACAAATTGAAATAATTATATGGTAACTTTTTTTAGGTATTTATCATGTTTTAATTCCTCTTTATGAATCTTAAGGTAGCCCTTATTTACACTTTCACTTGAGATCATGTTTATTTATCAAAAGGGTGGTGTTTAATCATAAGAAGATGCTAGTTTGACCCCAAAACACCACTAAAACCATATATCATGCTATCAAATTCCTTCATCAGTACCATAATGAAATGATCAAACCATTTCATATGTTAAGGGTCTCTTTTCATAAGTCAAAGGCTTTACTTAACCACTAAATGGGCCCCACATGTGTGAAAATGTGTACTTTCATCTTCCTCACCCATACCTTATGTTTTGAAATGTTTTTTAACACATATTTTACCTCTTATTTACCACCAATGGCATTTAAAGTCTAAAATTTTGAGGAAATGTAGGAAAATAGTGTTTTGTAGGAATATTCAAGCAAGTATAGATTTGTACAGTATGAATATAGTTTGAGGGAGTCAAGGATATATAGAGGAGAGTAATTAAATACATCAAGTGAGATAATATAGGTTTTTCAATCCAATAATAACAATAAATTGGTCTATTTCTTCCATTGAGCTCTTTGGTAGGCTTGGACAACTAGTCAAGTTATTGCTCAATATGGATAGGAGAGAGAAGATGGTGGATTCAAATCTTGTCTAGAGGAAGGGGATATAATGGCCTTCCAAACTTGGGAATTTATATCCATATTTATCCCCTTTTTTCTATGAACAAATATAAATAACTTAAGGTAGACTGACTAGCCTTTTATAACCACATAGAGTCAAAATGGAATGGTTTTAGTGTGTTATTATTTTTATGAAACCAATGATTATGCATGTGATATATAGTTACTCAAGGTATTTCCATTTCATTCTCATCCCATAGTTTACATATGTGAGCCTATGGAATCAAGAAACATCCAAGTTACATCAAGCTTTAGATTACAGATAATGTTTCTTTGATGAGGAAGAGCTTCTAATGCATAAGTCTAAGAAAGGACAATAGCTTAAGGTCTAATTATGGTTTCATGGAGTTACTCATATCTTCTATACTCCTTAAGTAAATTATAATGGTTGAATATATATTCAACCTTCCTAAGATACTGCCTTTAAATGAGTATGACTATGTAGTTGAATTTCAGTACAGATGAGAGCTGAGTGTTTTATGATAATGGTGATTGTATATCATCAAGACACTATGGAGATAACAAAGGTGTTATAGTTAAGTAGAAGAACCCCCTTATTTCAAGAAAAAAAATATATGATATATCTCAAGGCTAAGGAACTATCATCTATCCATTCAATAACTCCATAAACTTTTTTATTAGAATTTAAGATTCTTTAGTAGAAGTTGAGGTTTTCATATAATCCTAGGTTTCCATTTCTCACTCCATATGCTTGATTGATGAAATCCAAACGTCTTTCACTATTTATTATGGGATTAGGGGTGCCTAAGGTCTTCATAAATCATGTTGAGTATGGTTAAATAGTCCTCTTGACATATTTCAAATAGCCTCTGCTATCTAATGGTCTCATCAAGTATATTCACCTCATAATAGGCTCCGAGTTCCAAGTTTAAGACTCCTTAAGACCCTATAACCATTACCTTTAGGTTGAATCCTTTCTTCCCAAGAATAAAACATGTGAAATAGATCAAATGATCCATAAGGATATAAAAATCCATTGAGACCATGATAAAAGGGTGCCTATTTAGGTGTACGTCTTGTTAATAAAGCATAATGAATACCTACAAAAAGACAACCTAGAACCAACCTTCAAAGGTTTTAAAGAACACCATTTATAGCTGAGTCTCAAAATGAAAATAAGGGTCATGTATTGTGAATATGAATATGTCAAGGAGTGTGAGTTATATTCAAGGAAAGCCACCAAGGTCTCAAGCATGAAATGAAAACACTCTTTCCACTCAAGGACATGCTTAAAGACCTTTAGCAATAAACATACCTAAATCACTGTGTATGGGACTATTGATAGTCTATATCCAACATTGAAAATAATATGTTATATTCATATTTAAGAGATATATTAGTTAGGGAGGTAGGGTATATAGATCATGGCCTTGAGAGGTAGAGAAACTTAGATTATGAACAAGTAAGATCACTAAGGCATGAATAGTGTCATGAATGCACTCAAATCTACCTAGATAATTAGAATGAATAAATAATGAAGATATAATAGAATTAATAGAGGTTTAGGTCATCCTATTTTGATGATATTTTCTTTCTTTAGTTCCCCTAATGGTGTGATTAAGAAAGAGATTTACCTATTCTAGGTTGGATGCCAAGGATACACAGGCTTCAATATATGAATGTTAGTAGGTATTGTTAGCAAAATTATAGAAGACAAGCCCAAATTATATGGTCAAATCTTGATAACATGTCACATAATCCCTAATTTAATCACCATAAATATCTAAAAGTGACTATGTGGATCTTCAACACAAACTATTACAAGCATTTTCACTAGATAATGATGGTTAAGGCAAACTTAAGAGAGAGAGGGGTTGACATGATGGTCTAGGAAGATAAGGTAAAGTGTAGAGAGTGTAAATTATATAGGTAAGGTTTTTTTACTTATGTTAAAGCCACATCCACACCATAGGTGGATTAAGGTCCTAAAACCTAATATGAGTGTATAGGGTCTGAAGCCACCCTTGACCCTAAAGACCCCATATTCATCTTATCATTAGGTATAAATTTCCAAGAAAAATAAATGATATTATAATATTTGTGGTGATGAATTAGGTCCTTAAGGAGGTTTTTGAAATATATTAATATAGTGAGATAGTCAAATTTAGTATTAACACCATCTTAAACTCCACTACCTTAAGAAACCATGTTGAGCTACCAACTCAGACACTCATATATCACAGGGCATGCATTTTTAGACCCAATTATCTTATGGGTAGTTGGTAAACCCTATGAAATCAATATCCATGGAGGAAAGTGTGGGATTTAACAGACCAAAATTATGAAAAATAATTAAGACTGTCAACCCACCCATAAAGCTTGAAAAGAGCTCAAAGGCCAACAAGTTTCACTTGTATCTCATTGTATAGTATACATGGGATAAACATGTTATCAAGTAATTTGAAGTGGTTTATGGGATAGATATCCATGGAAAAAGTTTTTGGCTTGGAGGCCTGTACTCTATGAATCATTATTAAGCTAGTAGATCTCAAAAACCCTCTTTAAACCATGATCAAGACCTGATGAGGAAATTTCACCCTCAAATACTTTCAAATGAGGTATTTTATCTATGAAATAATATTAATGGTCTTCCCAAGTCACCAAAATGGTCAATTTTTTGGCATGTTTAGGGTATGTGTTATATCGATCAGGCCTAAAAGAGCTACTCCAAGGATGTATATAATAAAATAGGAGAGATATACACATCTTATGTGTTTTTATGAGGGAGAGGGATAAACATTTTAATGAATGTCCCAATGGTCACCTATAGGGGCCTCCATATCCAAAAGTCACTTAAAGGACTACTTAGGTGCCTAGGTGGAGGACTATGTGCACACAAAGAGGAAGTAAGTGACTTAATCACGCCATCAAAGGTGATCTAAATGTCCTAAGTGATGGAATTCATACCATAATGGGTGGGTAATTTCTTCATAACTCGACTTTGGAGTCAAAAATTATAAATTATGCCTTTAGGCTTATTGATCTAATACCTCTCTTAAGGCAATACTACCTGAAGTCTAGAAAAAAGGACAAAAGTGAGTTATATGACACCTTAGACCATCATGGAGATGTTTTCCAAGTATTTTTATATGTGTAATAAATAGTGTTTTGTATAGGAAGGGTCAAAATTCATCATTATGGCTCAAAATTACCTTGTAGGTGCATAAAATGCATAATTATCACCTGAGGAGCAACTTGATGAGCTCATAACTATATGATATAGTTACATGGGAGTCTAATAACTTTTGGATATTTGAGAAGCCTTTTATATAATATATTAGTGGCATTTTTTCATAGGTTATGGGCTTAACCTTTACGAACCATTGTTAAGAACCCAAACCCCCTTAAACCTCCCTAAAACCCTAATAGTGACCTAATGGAGAAGATATTAAATAATTTTCATCCAAATTCATTGGGATGGACTATTAAATAATTGGATCTCATATTTAACTCTCATGATATCCCATCCATGGCACTGATCTATACAGACTATTATATGGACCTGCCAAGAAGACTATTTTGGCAAAATTTAAGGATAAATCCAAGCTGAAAAACTTATTAAATGGTTGAAAATCATTAGAAAAGGTATTGTGAGACATATTTCACCTTATTAATTCATTAAACACTTACAATTCTAACTAGAAATATTAATACAAGTGTATGCCAAATAAGCAGTCTAAATATGCTAAAGGGAGGTGACCTAGTCATATAAGGTAGAATTATAGGTGTGATATACTTATAAAGCCTAAATATTGGTATATTAGTTTGGTTTATATTTGAATAAAAATCACTTAATAATATTTAGGGTTTCATTCACTCCTCATAGCCATCTAAGCAATGAACAATCAAGAAACTAGGATATTTATCTAATAAGCCTACTTAATCAATAAAAGAAGATGTTCATGGGCATATAGGGATACTATGGACTAAATTTATGGTCATAAAACCTTTTTAACTACCTCATGATGTGATCAAACCCATTTCCTATCCACCATGAAGGATAGGTCAATTTTCCAAGTCATGTTGACATGCAGGAAGGAGGTGACTACTAAATGCCTCATGGAGGGGGCCTAATTAAACCACTTTTATGCTTTGTAAATATTATAAGTAGATGTAATTGAAAAAATTGTCATGTATTTCTTACGTATGAGGTCATATTTATCTAAAAATAGACATTAATTCTAAAGAATGCTCATTAAAGACACCATTCAGCCTAAGCAACACATGGAAAATGAATAGAGGGTTGTTTATAACTAATAATTGAATGAATGGTGACCATTATGAACTATTAATACCCCTTACATGCCACATTATCTTCTTATTCTTGTTCATATTTTATATATTTAGGTTCTGAGGCCATTGTATTGATCCAATGGATGGGTATGATAAGACTGCCAAAATTATATCTTGTAAACATCTTTGAATAAATGAATAAGGACTATTTTTCAAGTTTATTTTCTATAATTAGTGTGTATATGTTTTTCTATTTTAATAATCATGAAATTCCATCCTCCTTTTTAGGTCATTTTTTTCACCTAGTTTCTATAATACTATCCTATGCAGGTCATGCCATGTGCCAAAGTGTTGATAGCTATGTTGAAGAGTAATTTGGTTTATGGTGCCTTAAATATAACTATTTTAAATTATATTAAAGTTATACACATCCACCATATCCTTCACATGAAATAATTATGCTTATGAGTTCATTATAAATATATTTTCAATCATTAGTTTTTACTTGATTCATAAAGTGTTGATTGAAGATCAGTTAGAGTGGATAGATTAATATTGGTGCATCACCTTATCAGGTTAGGTTTATTTCATGCATTTCCTTATATTTTTTCACCAAAAAAAATTAGTAGGTCTTAGGAAGTGAGATCAAATTGATTCACCATGGGAGCTATCCCCATAAAATAGAGGTTTGGTCCTCTTTTAGGTTACCCACAATATTTGGACCAATCTCATGTTACACTAAATTTGTAGAGGTCTGAACAACATCCTTCTAGGGTTCAATTTTAAGTGTTAACAATTAGTAATTAAGAATGATATTGTACATTAAATTATTATTTCCATTTTTTTGGATATTACCCCCTCAAAGTGACTCAATTATATCCATCAAGTATTTTTCTCTACTATCAATAATTTGTGTGTATCTTATTACTCTATTATTTTTATTGAAATATTTTTTTTTTGACATGCTCATTTACATTTACTACTTTTAATTGATTTTATATATATAACTAATTTCACTTTAATTGGAATTAGAGATATTTATAGGGAACAAATTTTGTTTCACTTTTTTTCATCTTCCCCTTTTAGTTATAAAATGTGTTCTATATGTTTTTAAACTAACAAAAAGTTATAAATTTGGGCTAATAAGTTTTCCATTTTACCATATTCCATGGATTGAGGCATTATTCCCAAATACAAGATCCATAGGATAAAATATATACAAACTTGAGGTTCTACATATTTTTAGGTATATTATTTGACCCCCTAGTTTATTCTGAAGATCCATAGGAAACCTTCAATTGTATATTAATTTTGGTTCATGAGTAAGCAACAAGCCTCAGTAAGTTCTCATATCTATCCTTGGAGATGAGATAATTTACTAAGTGTAAGGTTAAATTCCATAGTTCTATAAAACATTTATCTAATAGTATCTACGAATGAGATAAGTTTACATGCAATCCCAAAAATGTGACATGCCTTAAATTATCCTTTCCATTTTTCAACTATGTTATTATCAAGATATAATGTAGTGATTGTGTATAAATACATATATATTTTATTAAATCATAAGATAAAACTGGCACAACACATCCTAAAGATTGATATCAAATCAAAAAATATTTTATTTAATAGTTCATATATTTTTACACATGAATTGTATTATATAGAATAAGGAACCTATTATATCTCCATGAACTATTCTCACTAAAATAGGTGACTTTAGACATTATTTATGAATTATATTGAACCTTAGTCTTATACATTTGGAAAATACATATCATGAATGTGCCTTCATCTTCTAGACCTTTCATATTACCAGAATCTAAGGGATACAACCTTGTTGATCAATTGAGAAATATATATTCTAATATCTTAATCCTCAAACTTATAAAATAATCCACTATGTATAAGGATATCGTTTATGAAGCATTATGTGATACCAAATTTCTAAGTGATATTTAACTAGTTTAATTACAAATATCATTTAAGATCTAAAAAAAAATGCAAAACTCATTATCTTTGATCTAATATATTTACCATCCAAGGATATCATTGACCAAGATTTGCTTTTGTTCATACAAGTTATTATACATTAAAAAAGTAATGAAAATGGTGATCATTAATAATGGGTTGGGTCTAAACATTTGTATCAAAAATTTCCTAACAACCTTATGTATTAGTACCAATGTTCAACAAAAATTAGTTATACATATCAAGGGATTTGTTAATTCACATAGACCCCTGATTAGCAAAATAACTTAGGATATGACAATGGGACCAAAAATGTTTCCAAATACTTTTCAAGTAATGTACCAATCAATACATAATAATGTGATTTTAGGTAGAACCTAGATACATATAATATAGGAAGTCCCATCTATAATACATTGGTGTCTAAAATTTATACACGATGAGACCCTATTTTAAATACTTGTTGATGAGTAACTTTTTAAATTTTTTAAAATAATACATTTTGGCACTGATGATATCCCTATGGTGGTGCCACCTGATTAATGTATTCTACCTAAAAACACACACAATTATGACATAAGTGACTCAATCAAAATGAATTTTTTATCTTTGGATACAAAGAAATCACTAAAAATGAGGTACACATGGATACACATCAAGAACAAGAACTACTGTAAGAGGAGCTAGTTATACCAAAATAAAAATATAATCAAATGGTTGATCTTCCTTTATTATTTAATATTGAGCAACAATATGGTCATGTTTTATATTTTTATGATAGTGATGATGATCTAGCCCATCATATGCAAGATGAAACATTAAAAAAACTAAATTTTTATCTATTTTCACATCTAGTCCATAACCTATTAACACGTATAGGTCATGTTACATATAATCTAAACTCACTTTCAGAGAATACATAGCCAATTGAACATAAGTGGAAATAAAAAAATAGTAGATGAGCATGTAAATGATTTTTATTCCATACACCCCTCTTGGTTTCACATGTTAAGTCAATATTACAAGGTCCAAATACATATACATCATGTAAATAATCTGGAAGTATCTCATAAGACTCCAAAACATATTGTACATATCAGAAAAAACCAAGATACTATGGATATAATATTTTCTATGTTACTTGAGCATAACATGATATATTTCATTTATAATAGGCATAAATAAAGTATATAGCTTTTCCTTAAAATTATCACAATATTTTAACTATCATAAAATCATTGGAAATCATATAAATAAATATGAGTCATTACAAAACCAAATACATAAATATAAGAGTGAGGGTTGAATACAAATTATGTGCGACAAGAAGAAAAGAAATAATACTTCAAAAGGTGTAAAATAAAACTATCCTTCAAAGTGACCAACACATGAATATATTAATATTACTATTAATATTAATTTTTTATATTTTCAACATCTAAATTATGATAGGAAAAATTGGGATACAATATTTAGCACCACATTTCCTTAGTAGTTAGTACATCATACAACTAAATTAACATACTCCCCATCGACAACTTATGGAAAAACCTTAGACAAAAATATTGAGATGGTGAACATACATAAATATAAAAATGGGTGAAAAAAGCCTCATGTGAACTTAATTTTTTTGATGGCGAGGACTTATTTGATTAGTCCTCTCAAAATTTACATAAAAAATATATTAAAAAAATCAATAAAAACTCAAAAATCCAAATCTATTTTCAATATTTACATTTTCTATTAGCTCCTTGGCATATGACACCAAATAGAATATCATTTATTTATATATACACATGTGTATCATGCATATTTTTAGTGTTATATATGCATACATAGATACATGATCTATGAACTTTCATATTTTGGGCCTTCCCTCTACTCATGTCTTATGGACAATGGGGGAATTTACTTCTTTGATCATGATACATCTAGGTTATATTATTATATGATCAATTTATTATTGATAAGTGTTGTAATTTATGTCAATGTTGATTTAATTTATGTCAAGGTTGATATCATTTATGTCAAGGTTGAAGTAATTGATGTCAAGGTGCATCTAGTGAAAATGAATGGTGAGTGGTCTTTAAGTTATAATATTGTGAACTTGATGTGACAAGGTGAGTATGTTGAGAGTTGTATTATATGTTGGTTGATGTAAATATTGATATCAAGGTTTAGGTCAGCATGAATTTTTTAATTATTTTCACTTAAGGTTATTGTGAAGGTATGATGATAAGTGGGTCTGCAAGAGTGTTATTGAGAACAAGGTCAGTTGGTAGTGGCAAGGTCAATTGGCAATGAGTTGTGTCAAGAAGCTTGAAAGAGTAATGTTATATGAGAGTAGTGATATGAGTTAGGTTTAATGTCTTATATATACATTTTTTTTTTTTTTTAGGTCATGACATGGATTTAATAGGTCAAGGTATCAAATTCTTAAGTAGCTTAAGCCTAGTCATGGAATGAATAAACATTGTGAGAAAGTATAAACATGGTGGCTTGGTGAGATGAGTACACATAGGAATGAGTAGTTATATGATGTTGTTTTACGATTTATGTAAATAATTTTGAATCTCATTATATTTTTAGTGTGAGCCTATATGGGTAGCAACTTAAATCTAGGTATGGATCTAGACCTATGTTAAACCCTAATTGACCTATTGAGTTATTATGATATATTGTCAAGGCATGTGAAGGATGTATGTTAGTTTTTAAGCATGAGAGAGGTTTTATGAAATGAAATTTATGTTTTTATATCATGGAAAGAGACATAAAGTTTATTTTTAGGGCCTAATGTAGTTTACAGGTCAAGGTCTGGAGAGCAAAGAGAGAGAGTGTGGCATAATGAAGGGTCATGATCAGATTTTAAGGTATTTAAGCTCACGTAAGAATTTTAAGAGGTGTATTATTTTTTTTAAAGTTTTATTCATGTATTTTAAGGCCATATTTCAACGTTCAAGGCATTAAAAGTTGTTTAGAGGTCTCTTGAGTACTCAAAATGAAGGGTTCTCAACTGAATAAGGATTTTCTTGTGCTCATTAGCTCATAAATTTTTTTCATGGGAACATAATCGATTAATGGTAGATGGAGAATGGTATTAGATAAAAATTAGATGGAATATTTTTTTAATTTAGGGGTTATGATTTATGAATTATTGTTAAGAGTGAAAACTAGTTTAAACCCTCTTAGAACCCTAATAAAGACTCTATGTTGAATATGTTGATCAAAAGTTCATACCATTTATTGGTATTATTAGGTAAATATTTTTATCTTATATTGGACTCTAATAAGTACCTATATGTGGTATTTTTTAGAGAGGAGAGATAAAATGTTGAGTTACAAGCTTATTTCTAAAGAAGTTGATGTAGAAATCAAAAGTTACATTGGACATAGTTAGAAAATGGATGGAGGAATAAACTATAAAATAATGTTTCATGTACATAAAATTTTATATATAGTTTTTACAACTCAAGTGTGATAAAATATTTATCTAATTAGGCCAATCTCTAATACGCCTAATAGATCAAATTATGCAAAATCCAGATAGTAATGAGAAGTTGGTTCTAAGTGTGCTTTTAGGGTATATTGATGGATTAAAGTGCATAAAGTTTTTTTCATAACTTATAAGTAATTTACATGTATTAAATGAGTTTAAAATATAGTTTATGTGGTGAAAATTCTAAATCCAAAACGGGTTATATGTCTCAGTGAGGTATGTGTGTGGTGAGGTCAATAGATTAGTCTATAAGACCAATAGTTTCCATTAGACCATATGATTTTTATATTTTAATTTGGTAGGGATATTTTATAGGATAATTTTAATGAATTTTAATTCTTTTAAATACCTTATAAAGTTTTTATAAGGTTAATTTTTCATGACTATGTTTTTGATACTCTTGGCAATTCTAAGTAAGCAAGTTATAGTGATGAAAAGTTGGATTTGAGTATAATTTCATGAAAGAGTGATGTAATTTAGTGAATTGTGTTGTTTTTTTTAAAATTTAAATTCCTATTAGTTATTTGGACAATCTTTTAATTTATTTTAATAGGTCTAAAATTTAGAGCCAAAATGGCTTATCTAGTTTAAGTAAAACTATGTGAGATAAGGTCAGAAGATTGGTCTTCAAGATCAATGTTTGATATTATATCTTATGATTTTTATGATTTAGGTTTTTATAAATATGTTATATAATATTTGTAATGTATTTTTAATCATTAAAAGTGTCTTTTTAGTTTTTGGATGTCAAGAAGTTCATGAGTGGTTTTTAACAGTTCTGGGAGTTCTAAGTAAGCATATTGAAGAGATAAGTTTAAGGATCTATTCCATAAGTTTAAGTTTCTAATTAATATATTTATATTTTTTAGGTAAATTATATTATTTATAAGTGATTTATTATCATGTTTATGTGGTCAAATGATGTGTTATCTTTAGTTATTCAAGACAAACTTTTATATGTGTTTAAAGGCTTAAAATGCATAGTGCTAATGAAGTGTTTCAAGTGGTGGTTGGACCTAAAAAGTGTAATGGTGATAAAAATATGTTTTATAAGCTATATTTTATTTTTATATGATATTTTACTACCATATGTGGAGTTTTAAAGTGTTCTAAGAAAGGCAAAGTGTAATGTGTGTCTAAAGAAGGCCTATTAGGTCTTCATAAGGCCTAAAGAAGGATAAGGCCTAATGAATGTGTGGAAAAATATTTTTTGTGATTGATTATTTTTTATAATGTGTGTTATGGTATATTAAATTCTCAATCTAATTTAATAAGTGATTGTGGCTGATCAAGTGGTATATGAATAAGGAATAGTATATACAAGGCAACTTTAGGCCTATTTTTGTATGCTTAGAGAACTGAATGAGATAGAAAATCCTTGAGTGGAAGGAGGTATTATATACCATCACAATAGATTGAAGGTAATTTCATGAATATATAATAGGTGGTTTGAGTATTAATATCAAAGGCACATGACCTAATAAGTCTTGAAGAAACCTGGTTGAGCAAAGAGGCCTAGAAGGCAATTTGAGAAGGATAATAGTGTGAAGAGATGAAGAGGTGGTCATCATATATTTTTTGAGAAACAAGGTGTTATAAATGTGATAAAATAAATTATGTGTTTGATTTTGTGCTGAGTCATATATGGTTTGGTGCCTCCTTGTAATTAGGTTCTTGGTAAAGCTTAGACAAGTGGGTGCTTGGCTAATTGGGGTTGGTGCTCCATGAGGAGTTGGTGCTTTACTAAATTTAGTTTTTTTCTTATAATAATATAGTAAATTTTCATATATCAGTGGGTTTTCTTCCCCTTTAGGGTTTCTCACATATGTGATGTGGTTTTGTGTTTCATGATTATGTGGATAGTTTTTTAGGCTTGCTAGATCTATATATTTGTTTGAATAGTTCATGATTAATTAAGTGTAATTTAATGAAAGGTTTTGATGAATGATTCATCCCCATATTATTAGTTATGATTCCAATAATTTTAATTAGATCATGGTCCTTTGAAGTAGGCACAACAACCTAAAGGAGATCCTACAAGTGCAAGAATGAATTGCGATGATGACAATGTTTATCATGATAGCAATGAAGATCAATTCCTTTCACAAGATAAGTATGTAAGAGAGATGTTAAATAAGTTTAGAGGTAAAAATAATTCATCTAAGGTAAGTGATAATATTTTTTTCTAATGATGATGATGACCATGTTGATAAAGTTGGCAATGTAATTCTATTCTTGGATAAAGAAGTAGGTTATTCCAAGGAAGAAGACAACATGCATGATGAAGAAGTCTACTATGATAGTGAAGAAGGAGAAGATGAATTAGATATTTAATCTGAGATCATAAGTACCCTATATGATTTGAATCACCAAAATAAGAGGAATCATGTGTTGAGATCTATGGTCAAGGGTCTTAAGGAATGCATATGTGCCTTGAAGATTGACTAGGTTAAAGAAGCCAAAAGCGATGAGAATATCATCAAAGATATCAAAAATAAGTTAGAAGGTGTGAATATAAATTTAAGATCAAAATAATTTATGTATGATCAATGAAAGATAGAGTTAGATTATTTGAAGTTTGATCATGATAATATCATAGACAAGATGATCAAGTTTAAGAATGAGCATGAGAAGCGATATTAAGTTAAGAGAAATAACTTTAAATTAAACATGAAGATACCAATTAGGTAGCCCAATGAAATGAGGTATTCCAATTATTTTAATGTTTATTGTTTTACTTGTCATATCTTTGGTCATAGAGAAAGTGATTATAAAATGGTCTCAAGGGATGAGTTGTCATGGGACCATGAGAGGAGTGATCAATCAAGAGGTAATAACATTAATTTTGTTTTATATATTTTTCATAATAAGAGACACATTACAAGATTATGACCTAATAGAATTAGATGGCCCTTAAGACATAACAAGGTATTTAGAGCTCCTAGAGGCATGAGAAGGCTAAAACATTTATATACAAACCAAAGATAGTCAAGGTGAGTCATGCTCAGTATAATATTCAAAATGGACTATTTTATATGGTAGAGAAAGGATTAGATGTGAATTAATCTCAATAACATGTGTTATTTTCATATATTGACAAGGCAGTCAAAGATAAGAAGAAAGATGACAAGATGGATGAGTTAAAAGCTTCATTCAAGACTAAGAGGATTTTAAAGAGGGACTATCAGTCTCATTATTTAAATATGAATAGGAAGAGTGGATTGGATATCTAGGAATCTACTGAGTTCATGGTGTTTTAGTGCCCTATGAAAAGGGGTGACTCCATTAAGCTCCATGGAGACACTCATCTAATTATAGAATCATGAGGTTGTAGACAAAGAAAGATTCATCTTGAAAGGTTTATAGGTTGTTTGTGTTGCAAGGTATTAGTTATCCTCTTTGTATATTGTATACATATGACAAGGTGAAAGGTATTTTGGTTAGTATGAGCATTATTTTTGAAGACTAGTTCATGAGGAGTCATGGTATCGAATACAAAAGTCTTTTCATGATTTCTTTTTGCATTGTTGTGAGTATTTTGGGAGTTTATGGATCTTGGTATCTTTGAGGTTTGAATTTATTATGTATTATGGTGAGAGATATAAGGTTGAAATTAGGCTTTTGAGGTCAAAAATTAGTCAATTGGTATATAAGAGGTAAGCCTAAATTTTTTCCTTGTTTCTAGCATTTGGTAGTTGAGCTTGATCTATGTTAATAATTGGTATATGTATAAAGATTTTTAAAGGAATATTAGAACTGTATTAGAGTCCTAGTGAATCATGTGATGAGCTCAAGTTATGAAGACAAAGGGGGAGCCCCTAATTCTTTAGTCGATGTCAATAATATAGTGGCCTAATGGGTGATCAAAGGTTTGAGTCATATTAGTCATGTCAAGGATAAGATGAGTGGTATTTTGATCAGAGTTAATTTGAAGGAGGTATGCATGGAGTAAGGGGGATCATGTTCTTATAATGCTTCATATTTTGTGTGTTAATATTTTGTTGGAAGAATGTGTGATTCTAGATGTTTTAGGTATGATCGTGTTTATTTGAGAAAAGAGTTAGTTATGGGAGAATGAATTATAGAGGGAGATGTATCTTTTTGAGAGAATGATTAATTTTTGAGATTGGTTATTATCTATAACCTATGAGGATAAACATCAACTCAGGGTGATTTTTGTATCTCTATATTTTTAAGTGCCAAGATAGTGAGGCAAAATTCATAAGAAGCATGGTTTCTTGAGGTCTAAGGATGAGAAGGTAGTTTATGGAAGACCCTTTGTCATTAATGTCAAAGGGGGAGAAAGACCAAAATGGGAGAGATGAGAATGATTTTGTTGTAGTGTGTTTTCAATCAATGAAAAAGGGGGATTTTGTTGAGAAGTGTTTTAATTGATGTCAAGTTTGATTTCATTGATGTCCAAGTGCATCTAGTGAAGATGCATGGTGAGCGGTATTTAAGGTATGAGATTTTGATCTTCATGTGACAAGGTAAATTTGTTGATATTTATCTTCTATATTATTTTATTTCTTGGTTGATATCAAGGTTTAGGCAAGAATGAAGTTGCAAATGTTATCATTAAAGGTTATTTTTAAGGTATGATGACAAGTAGGTTTGCAAGAGTGTTGTTGAGATCAAGGTTAGTTGGTAGTGACAAGGTCAATTGGTTGTGAGTTATGTCAATAATATTGGAAGAGTGTTTTTGTATAAGAGAATTCATATGAGTGAGGTGTAATTTATTATATCTACTTTTTTATTGTTTTTTTGATGTCATGACATGGAACGAATAGTTCAAGGCATAAAATTCTTAAGTAGCCTAAGACTAGTCATTACATGAAGAGACCTTATGAGAAGGTATGGGCATGGTAGCTTGGTGAGATGAGTGAAAATAGTAATGAGTGGTTTTTATAAGTTTTTTTGAGTTTGTATGTTAGGCATTGTAACACCCATGATAGTTTTAGGGTGAGCCTACAGGGGTAGGACCTTCATTTTATGTCTACATCTAGACCTTTCTTAAACCTTACCTAGCCTAATGAGGTATTATGATATGTTTTCAAGGCATGTGAAAGATGTATGGTAGTGTTTCATAATGAGATAGGTATTATGACATGAAATTGAGGTGTTAAGATAATGGAAAGAGGCATAAAGGTTAGTTTTTATGCCTAATGTGGTTTACAGGTCAAGGTCTAGAGAGCAAAGAAAGTGTGGCCTAATGAAGGGTCATGATCAGATTTAAATTTTTTTGAGATATTTTAAGAATTTTAAAAGGTTAATTATGTTGTTTTAATTTTATTAATGCATTTTTACGTCATATTTTTAAGGACAAGTCATGAAAAGTTGTTTGGAGGTCTCTTGAGTGCTCAGAATGAAGGGTTCTCAACCTAAGAAGGATTTTTTATGCTCATTAGCTCACCAAAACTTTATATTGGAAAATAATAATTTAATGGTATATTTTTAAGGTTAATATCTCAAAATTACATGAATTATTTGTTTTATTTAGGGGTTATACTTTATGAATTATTGTTAAGAGAGAAAAATAGTTTAAACCCTCTTAGAACCATAATAAAGACCCGATGTTGAAGATGTTGATAAAAATTGCTGAGAATAAACTTTTATGCATAGGTAATTATTTTTATCTTGTATTTTACTCTCCTAGGTACCTATAGGTGGTATTGGTTAGAGAGAGGAGAAAAAATCTTGAGTTATAAGCTTATTTCTAAAGAAGTTGATGTACAAGTCAAAAGTTACATTGGACATAGTAAGAAAATGGATGGAGGAATAAGGTAAATAGAAATTTTTCATGTCCATGAATTTTTTTTTATAGGTTATATCCCTAAATTTTTATAAATTGGTCATCCAAGTAGACCAATTGCTAACATGCCTAGTAAACCAAGCTGTGCAAAACCCAGACAATAATGAGAAGTTAGTTCTAAGTGTGTTTTTAGGGTATATTAATGGATTAAAGTGAATTTAGATATTTTTAAATAATTATAAGTCATTAAAATTTATTTTAGGTGTTTTAAATATAGTTTAGGTGGTGAAAATAATGAATCTAAAATGGCTTATCTAGCTTAGTGAGGTATGTGTATAGTGATGTCAACAAACTAGTTTGTAAGAGCAATAGTTGCCACTAGACCATACAATGTTTATATTTAAGATGGTGTATATATTTTATATTATAATTTTAATTAATATTAAGTATTTTAAATTATTTATAAATATGTTACAATATCAATGTTTTATGACTACACTTTTGATAGTCTTGGTAGTTTTGAGTAAGCAAGTTGAAGTGATGAAACGTTAGATCTGAGTATAATTTCATGAAAGAGCTATGAAATTTAGTCCATGGTGTTTTTTTTTTTGTGAATTTAAATTATTTTTAATGATTTTTAAAATATTTTAAGTTATTTTAAGAGGTTGAAGAGTTGAATCCAAAATGGTTTATATGATTCAAGCAAGACTATGTGAGATAAGGCCAGGAGATTGGTCTGCAACACAAATGTTTAATATTAGAGATTATGGTTTTTTTTTATTAATTTTTTTATAAATATATTATATAATATTTTTAATATATTTATAATAATTATAAATTTTCTTTTATGTGTTCTATGTCAAGTAGTTTCATGACTATTTTTTGACAATTTAGGCAATTCTGAGTGAGCATACTGAAGAGATGTGTTTGAGGATATATGCCATGAGTTGAATTTTATAAATAATATGGTGATATTATCTAGGTAATTTAAATTTTTTATAAGTTATTTATTATCATGGTTTCATTTATTAATGATGTGTTATCTTTAGTTATTCAAGATAGTCTTTTTCGTGTGTTTAAAAGCCTAATGTGAATAGTGTTAATGGAGTGTTTCAATTGTTGTTTGGACCTAAAAAGTGTCATTATGATTTAAGGATGTTATATATGGTATATTTTATTTTTATATGATATATTCATGCTGTTTGTGGAGTTTTAAAGTGTTCCAAGGAAGGCAAAGTGTAACGTGTGTCTAAAGAAATCCTATTAAGTCTCCATAAGGCCTAAAGAAGGATAAGGCCTAATGAAGGTGTGGCAGAATGATTTATGAAATTTATTATTGTTTATAACATGTTTTAAGATCTATCTAATTCCCAATATAAGTGGTTAAGTTATTATCACCATCTAAGTGGTATATGAACAAGGAGTAGTATATATACAAGGTAGTTTTAGGCCTATTTGTGTATGCTTGGAGAAATAAATGAGATAGAAGATACTTGAGTAGAATGAGGTATTATATACCATTATAAGAGATTAAAGGTACTATCATGAATATATAATAGGAGGTCTGATTATGAAGATCAAGGTCATTAGACCTAATCAGCCTTGAAAAGATCTAGTTGAGAGAAGAAGCCTAGAAGGTAGTTTGAGAGGGATAAGAATGTGAAGAGATGAAGAGGTGGTCATATTATATTGTGTGATAAAAAAGGTGTTCTAATTTTATCAAAGTACTTAGGTGGTTGATTTGGTTTTGAGTCATCTAAGGGTTTGATGCTTCCTTGCAAGTGGGTGCTTGTTAAAGCTTAGTCAAGTGGGTACTTGGCAGGTTGGGTTTGGTACTCCAAGTGGAGTTTGTGCTTCACTAAATTTGGTTTTTTTATTATATGACTATATTCCATTGTAGATATTAGTGGGTTTTATTACCCTTGAAGATTTCTCACATATTTTATGTGTTTTTAGGTTTCATGATTATGTGGATAGTTACTTATGCTTGATAGATCTATATGTTTCTTTGAATGGTTCATGATTGCTTAAGTATAATTTAATGAAAGGTTTTGATGGATAATTCACACCTACACCCCTCTTAGTCATTATGTTTCCAAAAATAATGATCAAATCATGGTCCTTTAAAGTAGTCCTAACATCCTAAAGGATATCCTAGAAGATCAAGCATGGACTATGATGATGATAGTGTTTATTATGATAGAAATGAAGGTCAATTCATTTCACAAGCTAAGTATGTAAGAGAGATGTTAAAGAATTTTTAAGGCAATAAGAAGTCATGTGAGGTAAGTGATAATAATGTTTTTTATGATGATGATGATGATGATGATGATGATGATGATGATGATGATGATGATGATGATGATGATGATGATGATGATTTTGTTGATCAATTTGGTAATTAAGTTCTATTCTTGGCTAAAGAAGTAGGTTGTTCTAAGGAAGAAGACATCATGTATGATGAAGTATACTATGACATTAAAGAAGGAAAAGCTAAAGTATATCTTGAAGTTGAGCCCATAAGTGCCTTAGATTATTTGCAACACCAAAATAAGAAGCATGAGTTAAGATACATGGGTAAGGGTCTTAATGAACATATAAATACCTTGAAGAGTAACTAGGTAAATGAATCCAAAAGGGATGAGAAGATCATCAAAGATCTTAGGAATTAGTTAGAAGTTGTTAATACAAAGTTTAGATCAAAATAAGTTTAGTATGATCAATTTAAGACAAAGCTAGATTATTTGAAGGTTAAGAATTAACAACTCATATATAAGATGACCAAGTTTGAAAAAGAGCATGAGAATCCATAAAAAGTTAAGAGCACCAACATGAAATTCAACATGAAGAGACCAATCTGGCAACCCAATGCAATGAAGTATTCTAATTATTTTAGTGGTCATTAGTTTACTTGTCATATCTTTTGTCATAGAATAAATGATTGTAGAATGGTCTCAATGGATGAGTTGTCTTGGGACCATGAGATAAGGAGTGATTAGTAAAGAGGTAAGAAAAGTAATTTTTTTTCTAAAATTGTCATAATGTGGGACACATTTCATGATTCTATCTTAATATAATTAGAAGGCCCTCAAGGCATAATAAGGTATATGGATCTCCTAGAGTGCATGAGAAGGGTGAAATAATTGTATGGAAACCAAAGACATTCAAGGTGAGTCATGATCAGTCTACTAGTCAAAATGGAATTTTTACTAAGGTAGAGCAAGGATCAGCTATAAAGGAATGTCAAAAACATGTGTTATTTTCATATATTTATAAGGTAATCAAAGAGAAGAAGAAGGATGACAAGGTGGATGAATCAAATTCTTCAATCAAGCCTAAGTGGATTCTAAAAGGGACTATTAGTCTCATGATTAAAAGATGGATGAGAAGAATGGATTGGAGATCTAGTAATACCCTAAGTTTATGGTGTTTTAGTGCCCTATGAAAAGGGGTGACTCCATTAATATTCATGCAGACACTCATCTATCTATAGTAGAATGTGGTTGTAGTCAAATAAGGATTGATCTTGAGAGGTTTCCATGTTGTTTGTGTTGCAGGTATGAGTTATGTTCTTTGTAGGTTGTATATATATGACAAGGTGATAGGTATTTTGGTTAGTATGAGCATTTTTTTTTTAAGATCAATTCATGAGGAGCCATGGTCTATAATGCAAAAGTTTATAGATGATTCATTTTCATATTTCCTTTTACATTATTATGAGTAGTATAAGATCTTAGGTAGATTGATGTCTCTAAATTTTGAATTTATTAGGTATCATGGTGAGAGATCTAAGGTTGACATCAGGTTTTTGAGGTCAAAAAACTAGTCAATTTGTATATGAGAGGTAAGAAAAAATTTGTTCCTTGTTTCTAGTAGTTGGTACTTGAGTTGATCTATTTTAATAGGTGGTATTGGTATAAAGATGTTTGAAAAAGATGAGGATGGTCTAAGATTATTAGTTAATCATGTGGTGAGATCAAGCTATGAAGACCAAGGGATATCCCCTAATTCTATACTTAATGTCAAAAATATGGTGGCCTAGTGGGTGATCAAAGGTTTGAGTCATATCAGTCATGTCAAGGACAAGGTGAGTGGTCTTGTGATTTAAGTTTACTTTAAGGAATTATGCATGGATTAAGGGGGAACATATTCTGATGATGATTCATTTTATATGTTAATATTTTATTACAAGAAGGTGTGATTCTAGATGTTGCAGGTGTGATCATGTACATTTGAGAAAAGAGCTAGTTATTAGAGAATGAATTATAGAGGGAGATGTATCTATTTGAGATAATGATTAGTTTTTTAGAGTGGTTATCATCTATTTCATATGAGGAGAAGAATCAGATTAAGGGGAGCTTTATAGTTCTATGTTGTGAATTGTCAAGATAGTGAGGTAAAAGTCATAAGAAGCATGGTTTTTTGAGGTCCAAGGATCAGATGATAGTTTATGTAAAACCCTTTATAATTAATGTCAAAGGGGGAAAAATAATAGAATAGGGGACATGAGAATGATCAAATTGTAATGTGTTTTCCATCAATGAAAAAGGATACATTTTTTTAGAAGTTTTGTCTTTTATGTCAAGGTTTATGTCATTGATGTCAAGGTTGATGTCGTTGATGTTAAAATACATTTAGTGAAGTTACATGGTGAGTAGTCTTTAAGGTATGAACTTGTGATCGTGATGTGATAAGGTGAGTTTGTTGAGATTTATCTTCTCTATTGGTTGATATCAAGCTTTAGGTCAAAATGAAGTTGTCAGTGTTGTCATTGAAAGTTCTTATTAATTTATCATGACAATTAGATCGGTATGAATGTTGTGAGATTAAGGTCAATTGGAAGTGGACAGGTTAATTGGTAGTAAATCATGTCAAAAAGCTTGTAAGAGTGTTTCTATATTATATTAGTGATATGAGTGAGGTGTAATGTCTTATATCTACTTGGTTGATGTTTTTTTGAGGTCATGACATGGAAGGAATATGTCAACGCATCAAATGCTTAAGTAGCCTTAGCCTAGTTATAATATGAAGAGACCTTATGATAAGGTATGATCATGGTGGCTTGGTGAGATGAGTGAAAATATGCATGAGTGGTTGTATGAGATTGTTTGAGTATGTATGTGAGGCATTGAAACACTCATGAGAGTTTTAGGGTGAGCCTAAAAGGGTAAGACCTTCATTAGAGGTCTGCATATAGACTTATTTTAAACCCTACCTAGCCTAATGAGTAATTATAATCTATGGTCAAGGAATGTGAAGGATGCATGGTTGTGTTTAAGCATGAGAGAGGTTTTATGACAAGACAGTGAGGTGTTGAGAGCATGAAAAGGGGAATAAATGATAGTTTTTAAGCCTAATGTGGTTTGCCAGTCAAGGTCTTTAGAGCAAAGAGAGAAAGTGTGGCCTAATGAAGGGTCATGATAATATTTCAAGGTGTTTAATCTCATGTAATCATTATCAGAGGTGAATTATGTTGTTTCAAGTTTATTTATGTAGTTTAAGGTCATATTTTTAAGGACAAGGCATGAAAAATTGTTTGGAGGTCTCTCAAGTGCTTAGAATGAAGGGTTCTCAACCTAAGAAGGATTTTCTTTACTCATTAGCTCATAAAAAAATTTCATGGGAACTTGAGTATTTCATGGTATATAGGTAAGGGTCTTAGCTCAAATTTATAGGAATTAGTTTTTGGATTGAGGGGATATGCTTTATGAATGATCCTTAAGAGTTAAAACTAGTTTAAACCCTATTAGAACCCTAATAAAGACCTGATGTTGAATATGTTGATAAAAATTCCCATAATGGATTAATATTCTTAGGAAATTATTTTAATCTTGTATTTGAATCTAATAGGTACCTCCAAGTGGTATTTTTTAGAGAGAGGAGAGAAAAAATGTTGAGTTACAATCTTGTTTCTTAAGAAGTTATTATAGAAGTCAAAAGTTACATTAGATATAGTAAGAAAATGGATGGAGGAAGAAGGTATAGACTCATGTTTCATGTACATGATGTTTTATTGAAATTTTATATCCTTTAATTATGATAAATTACTCATCTAATTAGGCTAATCACTAACAAGCTTAATAAAGCAAATTGTACAAAACCTAGATAGTAATGAGAAGCTGGTTCTAAGTATGTTTTCATGGTAGATTGATGGATTAAATTACATGGATTTTTTTATCATTAATTATAATTAATGTCCATGTATTTTATTATTTTTAAATATAGTGTAAGTGGTGAAAATGATGAAACCAAAATGGCTTGTCTGGCTTAGTGAGGTCTCTGTGTAGTGAGGTCAACAAATTAGTCTATAAGACTAATAGTTTCCACTAGACCATATGATGTTTAAATTTGAAGATAGTATAGATATGTCATAGGATAATTTTAATTCATTATATTTATTTTAAAGTTTTTATAAAGGTGTTATAAAGTCAATGTTTCATGACTATGTTTATGACATCCTTGGCAGTTCTGAGTAAGCATGTTGCAGTGATGAAAAGTTGGATTTGATATAGTTTCATGAAATAGTGATGAAATGTAGTTCATTATGTTTTTTTTTGTGACTTTAAATTATTTTTCATGATTTGTAAAATCATGGAAGTTAGTGTAATAAGTTTAAAATTTTAATCCAAATTGGCTTGTCTAGTTCAAGCAAGACTGTGTGAGATAAGGTCAGGAGATTGGTCTACAAGAATAATGTTTACTATTAGAGATTATGGTTTTTATTATTGATATTATTATAAAGGTTTTATATACTATTTTTAATTGATTAATAATCATTGAAAGTTCCTTTTAGATGTTGTATGTCATGTAGTTTCATGACTAATTTTTGATAGTTCTAATAGTTCTAAGTGAGAATATTAAAGAGATGAGTTTGAGACTTTATGCCATGAGTCAAAGTATCTAATGAATTTTATGATATTTTTGAGGTAATTTAGATTTTTTATAAGTGATTTATTTTCATGGTTATTGTTGATGTTTTAAAATTGCGCTTGTTCTAAACACCAACAATGGGAAGTTTCAAGATATGGGACATGCGACTTGAAACAACCAACACATTTTAGAGAAGCTAGTTCTTCTTTAAATCAAGTGTATATTGGGAAAAGGGACAGGAATTTTAATAGAAACACAAATGCAAGAAAGAAAATCTATCTATGGTGATGCGCCTGAATGTAATTCAACCTTAATCCAAAGCACAGTGAAACTATATGTAGGATTCATTTAAATTTAAGAGCAAATAAGTGCATGATCAATGTAAAAGATGGAAACAATAGAAAAAAAGGCTCACAGCATAGACTACTTTTGTAATGATACAAAAAATGTCAACAAAGGCATAGGGTTCAATCTTCTTATTTCAATTTTCTAGTCACATAAGAGGCACATAAAGACGCATAGTTATATAAACTTTTCAAATCAAGAAAATGAGGCAAAAGCAAATGACATTCCTAATCATAGCTCTAAAAAGTCTAAACTCTTGACAACACAGCCTAGACTACTTTTGTAATAACACATAAAATATCAAAAAAGTCATAGGATTCAATCTTCTTATTAATATTCTAGTCACATAAGAGGCACAAAAACACACATAGTTACATAAACCTTCCAACTTAAGAAGATAGAACAAAAGCATATGATATTCCTAGTCACAGCTCCAAAAAGTCTAAACTCTTAACAATAATTCTCTCAAAAAATTCTCTCTGATCTCTCCTTCCTCTGGTGATCCCTATACCCTTATTTATAGCCTTGGATTCACTCCAAATTGTCTGATTGTTCCCAATTTAACAACCCAACTGAAATCTAACCAAACTGGAAGTGTCTAACAGAAGATATTTTATAGATTTTGGAACACTGTCTTCTAGTAGTTCATTAGCTGAAATAGATTATAGGACACTCCCTTCTCTTAAATGCTAGGTAAAACTTAGCCATTTTCTTGAAAACCTTCTTATTACTTTAGGAAACACCAGAGGATGACACTTGGCGTGTTCTACAGCACCTATCGAAGACATACGACACTTTTCAAGTAATTCATACTCTTTTGTGTCTTTGCTCAGGAGTGTTCCACCTTTGACACTTGTCGCAATTCACTTCCTCAAAACTTCAATATCTTAAAATAAAATAAGACTCACAACATTTCTTACCTGAGTAACTTTTAAAAGGGACACAGGGACAAGTGTCAATCTTAGCTACTTCATTAAAAGACACATGGTAATCTCTACTTTACTTATCTGGGGTTACATGGTAGTCTCTACTTATTTTAGCTACCTTTTAGAAATCTATGGAAGATCACACGTGGTAGTCTCCACTTTTCTCATCTATTTATACCATAGAAACAAATAGGTCTCATTTCATATTTACATGGATAGCGACACCTAGCAGCTTCTACTTGCTTCAAAAACAACACTTAAGACCCACCATAATCTTTGCTATATCAGAAAAATGAAGATAATTTAGATCACAACATGTGGTGGCTTCCACTCTCTTATGTTGGGGTATGTGGCATATTCTGTCACTTTTAGAAAAGCAAAACTGAGACCTTCTGTGATTGCCACTTGGCACTTTCTACGTTATCTTGATACTTAGCTTGTGAAAACCTTTTGCTAAAAAGAGATGAAATGTGGGTGCTAATATGAAAACATGGATGCTGACACTTGGTCCATTCTATTGGGTCACTAGGAGATACATGTCACATTCTGACCAACTTAAAGAAAATATGAAAGGTGCCTCAAATGATGACACTTGGTAATTTTCATTGAGAAAGGATGCCTTAGATGATGACACTTGTCAACTTTTTCTTGATTTTGACACTTAGATAAAAAATGAATCAAAAGGAAAATAGAGCCTTGCTCTATTTCAAAAACTCTACCATCTTAGACCAAAACATGTGAAGACAAAATTTTATAGTGCGTGACTGAAAAATAGAATGAAACGTAGAGTAAATTTTTATCCTATAGTTATTGGCGACCCTAAGGACTTTTGAGCTTGCTAAAAAAGAAACCACAACTCTGACTAGATCAAAATTTCAAAATCATTGCTTCATCAATGCTATCTGGTAGGCAGACCACTCATCATCAAATAACCCTTGCTTATTCTACAATTCATTGAAGGCTAAATCAAGGCTAATAATATCTTTATGTGAAAATTTTTACAAAATTTGAACCATAGCCTTCAATTTGAATTCAAGAAGGGAAACAGGAACTAAGATAGCTTCTACTTTAGGGACTAATGAATCATCCCTTAGATCCTGAAAAATGTTTGATCATTCTGTTTGGCCAACACCAAAGGTTCAATTTCATCTACCATCAGCATGGTGCTGTCATCAAGAAATAGAGAAGGAAGACCTAATTGTACTAGATCTTCAACATGTTATTTCATTTCATTGATTCCTTCCTTCATGACATCTAGAAGCTCTTTACAATTGATGGCTGTAGAATTGCAACTAGAACCTCATTTAATCACTTGGTAGCAACCATTCTATCATTGATTCATGTTGCTAACAATGTTGCATTCATTGCATCATAAAGCTTTTGCAACAACATTTGTGAGTCCATTACTCTCTCAGAGACTATAGCTAGAGTATTTACAACTGAACTGTCCACCTTTTTGCACAATTTTTGTGCATTTAGCAGGAAGGTGAGAGAAGGCCCAAGCTGAATAATCTCTGAAGAGATTCTCTTCCACATGGATTCTTATAGCTCCTTCACTAGACTTAATACTCTGACATTCCTTGGCCTATTGGCCAAATCTAGTGTCAATTGTGTTACTCTCTATTGCTCTGCTTGAAATTGGGCTTGTATGACCACAATATTTTTTAGTTTAGCCAGTAGATTTTGTTGTAATTGGGTAACTTGCAATAGGTGTTCCTCACATTTTCCTTATAATGCTGCCTTCTCGTGCCTTAGGGTTGTCACCACATCTTTTACCTATGTGAGCCCTACTTTTAAAGAATCACTTTGGGCCTAAACTGCCCAGTGAGTCTGAAGAGAAATAGTATTTTACAACTATTTATTTAGATTCTCTATTTCATTATCTTTTCTATTGATCTTTGAGGTCAAACTATCACAGTTTGCCTTTTCCTTGGCTAGCTCAGCTTCCATCCTCTGTAGCCTCATTGATATCTTCAAGTAGTCTTTAGTAACTGCAGAAGTGGATTCAGTCAGCAGCTCAATTTTGTCCTATGGCCTGAAGAGGGACATGTCGATGGCCATCACATTCATCATGTAATCTTCTAGATGCATCTACTCCATTAGCTTTATTACATTTGGTGATAAATGAGTCACCATTAATTACTACTAGATGGGATCAAATTGTGATTGTAGATGGGGTGTAGCCAATGCTTTATTTTCCTTGATCTTCTTTTTCTCTCTTTGGGATTCCCTTGCCTTCCTAGCAGCATCTGCTTGGGTCTAGAAGGTAGAAGGAGAGGCAATGTGCCCATCCACAAAAGGATGTCCTTGTGGTAGACCATATTAAATAGCCAATTATTAGCTATGGGCAATCTAAGGGGAAAGTTTCTTGGGAATAGAGGGGGAGAAATTAGGTAATGTTAAATCCTGAGGTGGCACAGATGGGATGAAGTGAGAAATGGGAATGGCAGAAGTGGTAGGGGAGGTCATCTGGCTAGATAAAATCATCATGCCAACAGGAGAAGAAATATATTGAGAAGGAGAGGGAGGAATAATACTTACCTGAAGAGTAATTACAGTACCCTGTAATTGGCACTATGAGGTGTCTGTCTTCTCTTTTGAACCAAATTGAAACTGCACCCTCTTTCATTTCTTAGGTGTCTCCTCTTCTAGTTCCATCCTTTTTCCTTCCACATCTACTTCTTGTGGAGAATTGGGAATATCTATAACCGCTATTGATGGGGAAGCTTTTGGTGGTTTAGGCACCACACTCTTTTGATTTCCATGACGCTGATAGATTGGGGCCAAACTGATATAGTTACTGCAGCTGCAGCTTGCTCTAAGGCTTGTGACTCTTCGCTTGACCCAGCCCTAGCTTCCTTCTCTTCACCCAGTGTCAACAAATTACTTGTTTCTAAGCTAGCTATAGGGGAGAATGGCACTCATCCCATAGTTCTTCCCATCTCTCATCTGTGTCTACATTCCCAAAAGAATGGGTTGTTTGACAAATTTCTTGCCTATATTTCTAATAGGCCTCTATTTTCTTAGTATCCCAATCTTTATTCTTTAATGTACTCCTTAAGCTATAAGTCATTCTAACTTTAGGATCATAATCCATCTACTTGACATAGAATGTTTTTTGGGGTTTATTTTGTGGAAGGGGTAAGTCTGTTAATTCAACATAAAATCCAGGAGTGTTTTCCCTAAAATTTTTCCTAGTTTCCCAAAAAAGGCAGCCCTCATGTGCAATTCTATTTGTGACTCTGTTAGTTCTTATCTAGGAAGCTATGAAATCATTTGGGTCATAAACCCATTTGTCCTCTATTAAAAGGAAACCTAGAAAGGCTAGCTTTCTGAGCAACACAACTTCAGCATCTCTGGTTTCCAAAACCATGATGGTTGCCATCCATGGTAGATTACACATTTTTCTTTTCTTCTTCCTAGAGCCAAATTCATTGTCAACTATGGATACCTACCTGGTACCTCTAGGAATGTTAACCTAAGAGTCAAAATCTTAGGTAGCAATACTGGTTCCCCACAAAAACCATGGACTCTTATAATGGTATGGTGGGATCCAAAATAGAAATCACAAGGAATTGGGCAACTGGTTAGAAGATTTGAAACACTTACAAATAATCTATTCATAACTAGTTTGGGGCTAAGGTGGAAAAAAGTAGGGGTAATAAATAATTCCCAAAATTCATATGGGTCTCTAGTCTTTGACAAAATGTGTGTTCATGCAGACACAGGAATGATCCTTTGGAGATCAAAATCTAGGTCATACATATTAAGATACATATGTTGGGTAAAGAGGTTAGAGTTCTGAAAAAGAATGAGGTGGAAAAAATAAGAAGAATACGTGAACACTCCTTTTGATTTGAAATGGGCCAGTTGCTCTACCATTGAGAAAGTAATTTGTTTAGAAAAGTCGAGCCGATACTCCTGGGTTTTGTCAATGGTCTTCAGCCTAAAAAGGATAGCCATTTTTTTTTCATACACTACCATATCATCTTTCATGCCAAAGATGAAAGCCATCATAGACAATGCATCTTGGCTAGCTTGTGTGAATTAGGCTCTTGGTGCAGGGAGTGTGGGCACCATAGTGTCATCATCACCCATTTGTAATTCGGATCTCAAGAACCTCAATTGATTGTTGATGTTTGCCCATGTTCTTTACATTTTAGCAATAGTGAGAAACATAGCTATACTTTCATGATACAGGGCTAACATATCCCTAATAGCTTACAATGTGATTTGCACCGTGAATGGACCTCGTTGAATGGTGCATGAGGGTGCATGGAGCAAGTCTGCACATAATTTGACCAGGTCGGGGCATGGATGCACAGCTAGGGTAATGAATTGTGCCAGTTGTGAAGTCCATATCCTCATGGAAAATGTTTCATATTTCTCTACTTTGGCCCTCTGTAGACACCTTTGATGTGCCCCTTCTCTAAGAGTTTTGCTACTAGCTCTATGAATAATTGGATCCATGATGCCATCTGCATAATCTTTTATTTTTTTTGGGTCACTTGCTTGACCAACTTCAGGAAACTTGGTCCATGGATAGGTCTTCAATGGTTGTGCAGGAGCTGAAGCATATGACTTACTTGCAAGAAACTTATGAAGGGATTCATACATCCCAGCTCCTTGTTGTGAAGATTCTGCCCCCTCCATCTCTATGTCTTTTTTGTGATAATTTGTATGAACTTTTGAAAAATGGAAACACTTTCATAGAAGCAAGTTTACTAAGCACTAGAAATGTAAGTAGTAGGATATTTTCACAGATGCAAGAATGTTTGAGAACTTGTAAGCTTTAACTCTTGCTAAGAGGTATTTATTGACCTATCAAGTCTTGAAATGGCATTAAACTCAGAAAACCGTTAGTAGATCCTACTCAATCTTTATGGAATAGCGAGATAGACACGTTATGCAAGTGGTAGTGCAAGGTACCTTGGGGATTTCTAAATATTTGGGAGACATTCAATGTATTGGAGAATTTTTGAAAATTTTGAAAATTCTGAGCTGTCGACTATGTGTTCAAAGAATACTTATTTAAAAGAAAGGCAAGAAAACAAAAGCAATATAAAAAGGGAAAACTATCTAACTATAATACATAGTATCTTTATCTCCCTCCTGAATCAAAAGAATTTCTAAAATCTCTTTCATGACAAGCCAGCTTATATTTCTGAGCAAGTGTTTGAATTCGATATAGCTTTGATGAATTGCTTTCTTTGTATGCCATAGTGTTTGGCCTGCATTTGGGTGAATCTGAGTCAAACCTACTTCCAACATATATAGACTCTTCTTGTTCTTGGAAGCTTATCGAATGCTAGCTCTTGATATTGTCATGTCTTATCAAGAAATTAATGACTATTTGCTCATTATCAGAAGCCTTTTGACATATATCATTTATTGACTTAACTCCTTCTGATTCAAACTTAGTTTCTATTGCATGATCATCCTCTTTCATGACTTCAAAATTACCAACCTCTTAAAAGGATAATTTTGAAAGAGTGAAATAATTTTGCATATGTAATTGAGTCTCATTGCTATCTTGTTCCTCTGTAACCGGCTCATAGTTTCCCTAAAAAATAGTATAACCTGATCCATTGATTTCAAATAAATCATTTAAATCATGATCAAGGAAATGTTCAGGCTCTTCCTCACCATCTTGAAAAGTAAGAAGAAAGTCAGAAATTATTTCTTCTTCATCAGAGATTAAGGCATACGCTTGTGACTTCTCACTCAGAATGTTGAATTCATGTTGAGAGACCCAAGGATTGATAGAAGAGGTATCTTTTAACTTTTCTTCCTCTAGAACATTTGGGATTTTATGATCTTCATCAAGTATGATGTAAGTACCCAGACCAATAGAATCATATTTCTATATGGGCCACTTTGCATCATAGCTAATAGATGATCATTTTCTTCTTCATGATTATATCTAGTCCATTCACCTAGCTCTTCAGCAAAAATCCTTTTTTCTTTATTCATCATAGCATGGGCTGCCTCTAACTTTGCAGTTGGTTCATTGGTGATATGATCCTTATATAGTGGCTCAAATAATATCTTCATCTTTGAACCATATTTGGTTCTTAAAATGAGGTGAGACCAATCAAGGGACATATATCCTCCTATCTTGGCTGTAAAGTCTCTTAATAAACATAAGCCAAAAATAGGAGGTATATCTATCACTACTACATCTTGATTTACAATTATATTAGGACAAGCATATAATTGTAATTGGAGTTGTTTAATTATCCCTATTGTTTGTACTACTTTGCCATCTAGCTATATGACTCCTTTAGTGAGTGGTTCATAATTAATTTCTAAAGCATCAACTATCTGCTTGGGCATTACTATAGTACTAGCCCCTGAATCAATCATTACATTATGCAGCAATTTCTTACCCACTATCAAAGTTAAATAGAAGGGATCTGATTTGGATTTGCTTACCTTTGCTATATTATTCACTAGGGCTATTGTCTATAAATGAACTGTATCTTTGAGCTTTTCTTTTTCAGTAGGTCTTTCCTTGATAATAGTACCTTTAGGCACTACTTAGCCTTGCAGAGCTTCTTGTAGTAGTGTCTTCTATTCAGGAATAGCTAATGTATCCAATATTGATACTTGTAATGGAGTATTTTTCAATTGATCCACCACATTTATTGTTCCCAAAGTCTAAGTTCTTTGAAAATAAGGATATCTTGGTTTTTCTTGAATTTGTGTAGGAATCCCTTGATTCTGCATTAGTTGAGGCACTTCTTGTCTGAGAACTATGTTTATTTGTCCTCAAAATGGAGGATTCTCCATGAATTGACTATTTATAACCTCCAGTTGTTCCACCATCCTTCTCTTTGATTTGGTGTAATAATCAGATTGCACCATTAGTTTTTTGGAGGTAGATGCTTCATTTAAGAAAATTGATTCTTTATCTTCAACCCATGAGAACAAAGCATGTTTTAGGGCTATTTCTTCCTTTTATTTCAAGGACATCCCTTGCATCTGAGCCACTAGGACTAAATTCTGCATACTAGAAGACTTGTAGGCTTGATTGTCACTGAAACTTGCAAACTGACCATCCATTCTTCTTTGCTATGCCACCTTTTATTATAGATTACCCATAGGAAAATCTCTAGGTGTATGAGCATTATTTCAAGGGAAACACTAGGCATTAATATTATCCACATAGTTATTTTGCCCTAGAACAATCTCCCTATTTGAATTGGGAGGAATAGTCTGTGAGGGTGTGGGGACTGCAACCAATTGGTTTACTGGCTGATGGTTTGTTTGTCTTAGAGGACCCTGATATTGGTTTGTCTAAGATGAAAATATATTTCCTTGATAGCCTTGACATGGAGGCTTAGGGAAAGTATTCTGTTATCTTTTCATATTGATTAGCTCATTAGAAAATGTCCTTAATATATTCTTGATATCATCTAGCTCAGATGACTGAGTGGGGATAATTTCTTTAGCAGATGGTTGATGATAGTTGTACATAGACATATGTGGGGTTATAGATTTAGAGGCTTATTGAGGTAATGGTAAGGAAATTTTTGGGAACATGGGCATGGGAGGCCTTTGGGGTAACTTTCTAGCATCTATCAAATTATTCTCAGCTCTGACCGCATAGTCATAAGCCTCAGGTAAAGTGTGTCCTCCAAGTGACTGAATCATAACATATATATCTAAATTCAAATCTTTAAGATAAAAAACTATAGCCATACCTGGTAATGGTCTAGTTGTAGTAGGAATTCTTTCCCAAGTCTTTTGAAATTTGGAATTAAAGTCAGTCATGGCTTCTTGTGGTGCCCTTTGAATGGTAATTAATTGTTGTAACAAAGAAGAATTATCACCCTTTTCTTCAAATCTTTTAAAGAAAACATCTCTGAGCTAATACCATGTAGATATGGTATTTGGGGTCAAAGACTGATACCATTCTAGAGCCTTCCCTTTAAAAGAAGCTACTAATAATCTTATGGCCACATGTTGCTATGTGAAAACATGTATAACACAAACATTTGATACATCTTGAAGATGTTCCTCAAGTGTTTTAAAGTCTTGCCCACTGAATTTGGGTAGAGCTTTTGATAGGGTCCCAAGTGGCTGGTGGTATTGGGAGAATCAAGGGACTACCAATGTTCTAGCTTGCATAATTTCTTGGGGGTATAGGGGCTCCCATATTTACTCTTGGTATTGGTACAAACTGGTTGACTCTTCTTCTAGGATTAGTTACCAAAGGTGGCAAAAGAATACCTAGATTTGTAGCATATGTGATCTGGTTACTGGTCCATAGCTATGACTCCTTATAGCTCTCTGGTTCATACGATCTTGAAAGAGACTTCAAGATTTGTCCCACAGGGCATGCCAAAAACTATTGATGATTTAAAATTGTGTTTGTTCTAAACACCAACAATGGGAAGTTTCAAGATATGGGACTTGCAACTTGAAATAACCTCTATATTTTAGAGAAGCTGGTTCTTCTTTAAATCAAGTGTATACTGGGAAAAGGGACATGGGTTTTAACAGAAACACAAATGCAAGAAAGAAAATCTAACTATGGTGATGTGCCTAAATGTAAATCATCCTTAATCTTGAGCATAGTGAAACTATATGTAGGATTCATTTACATTTAAGAGAAAACAAGTGCATGATCAATGTAAAAGATGGAAACAATAGAAATAGAGGCTCACAACATAGACTACTTTTGCAATGATACAAAAAATGTCAACAAAGGCATAGGGTTCAATATTCTTATTTGAATTTTTTAGTCACATAAAAGGCACATAAACATGCATAGTTATATAAAATTTTCAACTTAAGAAAATGAGACAAAAGCAAATGACATTCCTAATCACAACTCTAGAAAGTCTAAACTCTTGACAACACAGCCTAGACTACTTTTGCAATAACACAAAAAATATCAACAAAGGTATAGGATTCAATCTTCTCATTAATCTTATAGTCACATAAGAGGCACAAAACACACACACAGTTACATAAACCTTCTAACTTAACAAGATAGAACAAAAGCATATGATATTCCTAGTCACAGCTCCAGAAAGTCTAAACTCTTAACAATAATTCTCTCAAAAAATTCTCTCTAATCTCTCCTTCCTCTGGTGATCTCTACACCATTATTTATAGCCTTGGATTCACTCTGGATTGTCTACTTGCTCCTAATATAATGGCCCAACTGAAATCTAAGCAAACTGGAAGTGTATAATAGAAGATATTTTATAGATTTTGAAACGCTTTGTTTCTTGGCAGTTCATTGGCTGAAATAGATTGCATGATGCTCCCTTCTCTTAAATGCTAGGTAACACTTAGCCATTTTCTCGAAAACCTTCTTATTACTTTAGGAAACACTGAAGCATAACACTTGGCATGTTCTACAGCACCTATCGAAGACACGCGACACTTTTCAAGTAACTCATACTCTTTTGTGTCTTTACTCAGGAGTGTTCCACCTTTGACACTTGTCACAATCTGCTTCCTCAAAACTTCAACATCTTAAAAGAAAATAAGACTCACAACATTTCTTACCTGAGTAACTTTAAAAATGGACATAGGGATAGGTGTCAATCTCCACTACTTCATTAAAGGACACATGGCAATCCCTACTTTACTTATCTGGGGTTACGTGGTAGTCTCTGCTTCTTTTAGCTACCTTTTAGAAATCTATGAAAGATGACATGTGGTGGTCTCTACTTTTCTCATTTTTTTATACCATAGAAACAAATAGGTCTCATTTCATATTTACATAGACAGCGACACCTGGTGGCTTCTACTTACTTCAGAAACAACACTTAAGACCCACCATAGTCTTTGTTATATCAGCAAAATTAAGATAATTCAAATTGTGACACGTGGTGGCTTCTGCTCTCTTCTACCAGGGTATGTGGCATCTTTCATCACTTTTAGAAAAGAAAAATTGAGACCTTCTGTGACTGCCACTTGGCACTTTCTGCTTTATCCTAATACTTAGCTTGTGAAAACCTTTTACTAAAAAGAGATGAAACGCAGGTGCCAATATGAAAACGTGGATGCTGGCACTTGGCACTTTCCACTGAGTCACTAGGAGATACCTGTCACATTCTAACCAACTTATAAAAAATATGAAAGGTGCCTCAAATGATGATACTTGGTAGTTTCTACTGAGAAAGGATGCCTCGGACGATGACACTTGTCAACTTTCACTTGATTTTGACACTTAGACAAAAAATGAATCAAAATGAAAATAGAGCCCATGTTTTATTTCAAAAACTCTGCCATCTTAGACCAAAACATGTGAAGACAAAATTTTGTGGTGCGTGATTGAAAAATAGAATGAAATGTAGAGTACATTTTTACTCTACAGTTATGTGTCTAAATTATTATTTTTATCTTTATTTGTTAAAGACAGACTTTTTTGTGTGTTCAAAGCCTAATGTAAATAGTGCTAATGGAGTGTTTTAAGTGGTGGATAGACCTAAAAAATTTTAGGGTGATCAAATGATTTTTGATAATGTCTATTTTATTTATATATGATATTTTCCTACCATTTTTGTAGTTTTAAAGTGTTTTAAGGAAGGCAAAGTGTAACATGTGTCTAAAGAAGAAATATTAAGTCTCCATAAGGATTAACGAAGGATAAGGTCTAATGAAGGTGTGTCCAAATTATTTGTGTGATTTATTATTGTTGATAACATGTGTTAGTATATATTTAATTCCCAATCTAAGTGGTTAAGTGATTATGGTTGACAAAGTGGTATATGAACAAGGAATGGTATATATACAAGACAATTTTAGGCATATTTTTGTATGCTTAGAGAAGTGAATGGGATAGAATATCCTTGATTGTAATGATGTCCTATATATCATAAAAAGAGAGTAAATTTATTATAATGAATCTATAATATGAGTTTTGAGTATGAATATCAAGGTCATATGACCTAATTAGTCTTGAAGAGACCTAATTGAGCAAAGAGGCCTATAAGGCAATTTGAGAGGGATAAGAGTGTGAAGAGATAAAGAGGCGTTCATAATATATTGTATAAAAAATAAGGTATTTTTAAGGTTATAAAATAAAGGTGATTGAGTTGGTGTTGAGTAAACTAGGGAGTTGATTCCTCCTTACAAGTTGGTGCTTGGCTAGTTGGGGTTGGTGCTCCATATAGAGTTGGTGCTTCACTAATTTTTTTTTATCTTATAGGAATATAGTCCATTAGAAGATATCAATTGGTTTTATTACAATTAAAATTTTCCCACATATGTGATGTGTTCTTGTGTTTCATGCTTATATGGACAATTGATTATGCTTAATAAATTTATATGTTTATTTGAATGGTTCATGATGGCTTAAGTGTAGTTGAATGTAAGGTTTTGATGAATGATTCACCCCCACCCCCTCAATAATTGTGCTTCTAGTATTTACATTTTTCATGATTGATATTATAGAATTACACATACCTTTATCCATGTTTATATATTTTTAGTGTACTTTATACAATATGTACTTAACGCTTTTTGTTAACACATATATCTAAGGACTAGTATGATATGCTTATGTTTGCTTCTTATGTTATATTATTTCCATTATACACTTCCTTGAGTTTCTTGTCATGATTATCTTTATTTTTTTATGGATATTTGAAAATGGCATGGTTGTTTATTTGGACATTTTATTAAGTCATGTCCCTTTGATTGTGTGGCATTTGAACATGCCCCTTGTTTGAGGTCTCCTTGGACCATTATCTTTGGATTTACTTTTGAGTACCCTTATGTGAATGATTGATTGCATTATAAGATTTTATTATTACTATCTAGTCATTTCCATGATCTATACCATGCATAATAGGGCTTTATGTGATCATATTTTTCATGATTCAATGATGTATCTATCTATTTTCTCTTATATGTTATATGATACATTCATAGTTTACATGGTTATCTGATCCTTTTGAGGTAAGGTAACTACATTTTCTAGTTACCATCACCTCATAATGAGGGGAATATTAATGGGTGCATGTCATACAGACATGGATTACACATTTTTCATAGTTCAAATATTTATATATATAGTGCAGGGCATGTTTTGGAACATGTGTTCTCCACACTCATACCACTTCCCAATTTTAGATATACAAAGGGGGCATGTTTTGTAAACATGTTATACACACTCATAAAAGTTCCTAGTTTAATATATATAATCGGTAAATGTTTTAGAAACATGTTCTCCACACTTATACTAGTTTTTATTTTCAGATTATAGTGGGGGCATTTTATGGAAACATTTTCTCCACACTTACATAGTTTTAAAATTGGCCAAAATTCTTAGTTATATGACTCAGATACACAATTGTGGAAGAATTATATACAATGGTACAATTATTATACTTAGGTTGTAAAATGATACATACATAAGGTTCATATGCTATGTAATGGGAATATAAATTTAAAAATGAAATCAAATTTCATATATAAAACACTTTTGTGAACTTTAGCTAACCAAGTTAGACTATTATGGATTATATTGAGCCAATCCAATGTATTATTTGGCTCAATTTTTTATTATTGAGGTGATTAAATAAATAAATATTTCCAATTTTATTGTTTGGACTTGATTGCATCATCTAAAATCATTATATTTATAGTGTAATTTGACTTGTTTCACTCACACTCAATAGGTTATAAGAATGATTGAGTTGTATGGTTGGGCTAATCTAAATTATAGGGAGGAAAACCACATTTTATCTAGGGTTAGGTGAATGTATCGTACAATATTTATATATTTATGCACTTTATATTTTTACTAATCTTAGTTCTAACTATTTATAATTATACATATTTTCAAATCAAATTACCAAAAGGAAATGTAGTTTCATTGATATAAAGGTGTACTCCTAAACCTTGATATCTTTATATTTCAATAATTTTAATGATTTTTATTTCATATTATACATACTAATTATATACTATAGCATGCTCTTGGTTGTAGGTTAGTCACTAGTAAATCACTCAAATTGGACTCACATAAAGGCAAGATGTTCTATACACACCCAGGTATGCATTCATTTTCCATTAAACTAGTAATTTTATTATTATATTAAATAAGGGAAATGTATACATGTTTATAAATTATATAGCACCTCAATGTTTTACACTTGATAAATACATATAATGGTTGTACCTTTAGCTTTTTGACCTTTCCTACCTCCCAAAATTCTTACATACACTATTTATCTGTGTCAAATTAATTATCTCTTAGTCTAAGAAATGTTATTATAATGAATCACACATTTTATCATTCTCATAATGTTAAAACCTAATTATATTTCATTTATTCAAGTTTCGGGCCTATGTCAATTTTACAGCTACCTAAACACTTATGTCTCAGTAAGACACCTACATCGATATAAGTGTTAAGTTACCTACAATCATCTAATTTTTAAATGAAACATATACCTATGGTCATATTAAGTTATTTAATGTGAGATAATCTCTAAAATTATATATATATATATATATATATATAATTTAAACCCTCATTCATTCAATACCTATCACAAACCTAGCAACTCATAATTTAAAATGCCAAAAGTGTTCAATCAAACATTCAAGTTAGAAAAAATCCCATATTTTATCCTATTTCAATATCATTCATAAGGAAAACACATACACAAGTATGAATTAATGAAGTAACATCCCATGATCCATATTTTCCGAGTTATAAGGTAGGTCATTCTATGCACTTGCTTATCAAACATTGCATTCTTATGCATACACAAGCCCACATACAGGGGAGAAATAAATGAGTCTGAGGCCCTCTTTAGAGTAGTGGATATCTAAAAAAAAACATAAATAAAGTGGTATTTGGGGTTAGATCAACATTATGATCCCACATAACCATTTTTACCATAACCATTATGAAGATGAAGAACTAAGAAAATTCTATTTGACAAGGAGAGATAACCCTTAATCCATATCTGACCACACTAGATTGAAGGTAACATAGAACCCAGAATATCCCAGGTGGTTGCATCTAAGTCCAATAGTTATTCTATACTATAATCTTACATCTAGGTTAGACATAAACGTCTACATATTGGTTTAAGGTTAATGCAAGTGTTGGAGGGCACAAATGTAAAAGTTCTAGAATTAGATGAGTAATCTAGAATCTAGATTTAGTTTATTTCCAGCTTGTTCCACATCATATTTGAATGCATATAGTAATCCATCTAAGTATATTATTGTCATTATCATTGTAATACCTAGCATAGTTATACTTTATATTTTTATTATATCTTAGTACATAAATTCTTATTATTATTTATCCTAGTTTGAAAATTATTTGGCCTATGATAAATATAGTATATTAGCCTTTCACATGTTCTCTCTCTTTCCCGTTTAACCCTAGATTCCCTAATCTAAATTATAAAGTTAAATAATCACTTGTTCAAACAACTCATATCTTATGCATAAATTGTATGAGTTATTTATCAATGACTTAAAAAAAAATATTAATCTACTAATAAAATATATTAGATCACACAAATAATATAATGAAGCACTAAATCCTAGTATATTTATATGTGAGCTGAAGGATCCAAAAACATAACTCTCGATCCATGCATAATAATTTTATTTTTCCATTACCATAGTATTGCTTGAATATATTTAAAAAAAAGAGTCTAAAATTTCATTTTACCCTTCTGAAAATTAGTAGTTACTAGATTCATCATGATGATATGTTAATAATGGTATGAACCTATGGTACACTATTTTAGTTACATAACCCTAAACCCTTTCCCATTGATTTCATGCATGGCAGGTCTAAACATATAAGTTAATAGAAAATGTAAAGACACTCCAATAAAAATGCAAAGCAAAGAAGAAACAAAATATAAAACTAAGGACTCTTTTACATAATATGGACATATCAACAGTCCAAATTTTTGAAAACTATTAGAGATAAAGTGGTCTGCATCAAAATTTAGTTAGAATTATTAAAAATAAATCACATCTATCTAATGTATTTGTAACATGTCCAAACTATTTAAAATAATAAAAAAATAATTAGTAGTCCAATTTTCAAAAACTATTATAAATAAATTAGTCTTTATCAAGAATTAATTAGACTTTCAAGAATTAGTTAGAATTTTTACGAATAAATAACATCTATCTAATGTATTTTTAATAAGTCTAAATTAATTAAAATAATTATAAAAAATTATTAGTCACATTTTTGAAAATTATAAAAAATAAATTGGACTATATCAAGATTTAGCTGGACTTATTATAAATAAATCACATCTATATAATGTATTTTTAATAAGTCCAAATTATTTACAATGATAAGAAATAATTAGTAGTCTGATTTTTGAAAACTATCAAAATTAAATTTGACTATATTAATATTTAGTTGGAATTATTACAAATAAATCACATATATCTAATGTATTTGTAATAATTCCAAATTATTTAAAATGATCACAAATAATTAGTAATCCAATTTTTGAAAACTATTAGAAATAAATTAGGCTTTATCAAGAATTATTTAGACTTATCAATAATTAGTTGGACTTATTACAAATAAATCACATCTATCTAAGTGTGTAAAATAGTCATGTCATGCCATTAGAAGGCCCACGGTATTTATATCTTCAATCAAATTTATATAGCCATTCAAACTAGTTCATAGACTATGAATTTATAGATAATAATCTTGTGAGGTTTTAATTCATAAGGAAAGATAATTCATGCATTAATCAAGCCAAGCATAGTGAAAATATCCATTCAATGTAGTTATTTTTTGATCTCAAGTTTAGATTAACTAGTCTGATTACATCATTTGCACTCCTAATTCCACATGGAGATATGTGATTAGGCCACCTAGGATGACTAGGATGCCATGTGTTAGTAGTTTATTGAATAATAAACTATTTTTTTAATCTTTAGGTGATGTCCCCTTGATCATCAAATTTCACCTCACACAAACCATGTGTTGATCACTCAAAAAATTGGTACTTCACCTATGTTGACTTTTCTCTTCATGAGAGAGTCCCCAAGATAGTACTAATTGGAATGATCATGGGTCTTCAAGCCACTCAAAACCTATTGGATGTTTATACAATCTCCCTCATAGTCTAGTTACTGACATTATGATGCATGTCACAATCTTAGTCACTCATGATGCTTGGGAAATTTTTTTAGATTGTTCATCCTTCTACACAAGTAAGTTGATATGATTATGCCACATGACATGATCTCAAGTGCTCATAATAATCAATAATTTTGTTTTGACTATTTGTCCTTCTACATAATTATGTCTTTGATATTGTACCACATGGTATGATGTTAGGTACTTGGCATTTTGCACTTTGAATTTATGGTATACAGGATTTTTGTGTGTCAAGTTGAGGAAGACCATTTTTTGAGACTTTAACAAAGTGTAATTTGAAAAACTAAAAATATACAAACCATTTGTTGATATGAAAATGATGAAGAAAAAAAATTATTGATGCACAAATGGATAATTACCAATTATGATTATTAAAGTACAGAATGTGAATGCAAAAAATTTGAAGACTTTTTTACAAAAATTTAACTATGAAGTGAAAAAACCCGAGACACAAATGTCAAATTGAAATTTGTAAAGTGTAATTGCTAAAGAGGTACATTCCAATTCATAAACCCTAAAGACCATTTTGTAAACATGGGAATTCCTAAGTGTATTTTATAATGCATAAAAGCTTATGAGTAAATTTTGATGTGAAAATTGTGAACACCATTTACTAAAGACCCTTTCATAATTTAAAAAAATCAAACTTACTATTTTGAACACTCAAAATCTAAAGACCATTTTTAAATACAAAAAATGAAAAATTCACATTCTAATACAAAAATGTTGAATACCTTTTATTGGTGCACAATTGACAAAGACTAAATTATCATAGTATAAAATATAAAATGAAAATGTCTTAGTGTTTATTTTAAAACCTAGAGTGTGATGACCTAACTTGGAATCATAAAATGCAAATTGTCACTAGACAAACTCTCCAAATATAAATAAAATAATAAAATAGTAAGGCATATCCTGAGTAAATATAATAAAACATTTCAGATGTCTAATTAAACATTTCACATACCAAAAATATGTACTAACTTTTGAAAAAAAAATTGCAATTCTCATTCCAAAATTAAAGAAACACCATTTCAAATTGCCAATTTCATGAAGAAAATAAGTAGACCCCAATCCTTTATCACTATTTTTAAAGTGGCTAATGTGATGATGCATTAAAATATTCTATTATAATGCCTTTCAATAAATCAATGAGAATAATCATATGACCTCTCTAATTTTTATTTGGTTTCCAAGCGTAGATGATACTATCTATAAGAATGGATGTTAAAGAGGTATAAATTGGGGTTAACTTCCATTTATTTTCCAAATAACCTAAATTTATTTTGGATTCTTTTGCATTTTTTTTACTTGCATTAATTGGGATGAACCATGGTATTTTTAATCTTTATTTTATAGCTCCATTTATTTTTAGTATCTCAATATTACTTTTAGATCTAGTAACCCATATTGTGTAGTTCACTCTTATAGAATCATCAATTATAAAAAATAACACATCTTTTTTTTACACATCTTAAGCTAGATGAAATGAAATTTTTGTTCTTTTGATTATTGGACCAACATATGTATCTATAAATGATACTCCAAAATCAAGGGCCCTATCATAAACCATTTTGTGTAGATAACTATGCAGCGGTATGTCATGGAGATTTCTAGGAAAAAATTATCTTGTATATTCAAATTCATAAGGGAACATATCTTATTTCTTTTTGTCATGGATATTTTTTAAGTGATATGTTAGATCCTTCCACTTACTATTTCTGATCAAACCAAATTCATTAAATTTCTTTACATCCTTAATCAAGTTATATTTAATTTATTTTTCACTTTTTTTTCTAGTTATTTTTGAGACTTTTGAAACAATGGAATCTTGTGACTTTTCTAAAATTTTCAAGTATTTAAAAATTATTTTCATTAGATTACCTTATGGAACATTTGTCTTGCCATTTTCTTTTATTCCTTATAATTTAATTTTGGGGACAAATTTATATCTCTTATAGATTTTTTGCAATGCATAATATACTAACCTTGCTCCATGAATAGAAGAAAATATTGACCTTTTATAAATACTAATATTTCATTCATCCATTCAGCTAGTAAATATTAACATAGTATTTGAAATCTACTACTTTTTCAATAAAATATGACATGAAGTTTCTTGTATTTTCACGTCCTATAACTATCCATCATCTCTACCGCACTCCATACATCTTTCCTCTTTATACATTCAAATAGGTTTCCAAATGTGCCATTGATGTCCTCATGGGTATGTCCTATAGGGAGAAATCCAACCTTGACATTGATGAAAATACCTTTGTAGACAAGGAGAGATAAATATTTCAACACAAACCAATACAAAAAAACTCGATTTTGTGAATTTTTAAATGTAATAGAATTACACGTAGCTCCATATAAGGTTAGACATAATATAATAATGGATAGAAGGAACTACCTATTCTTATTGTCCCCACAACATTTTTCTAAGTGAAGGTATATCCCAAAAAATTATGTTTTTTGAAGGCACCAATTGGTTGTGATTCTTATATGTATTTATTAAATTCAAGGTAGATGTTATTAGACAAAAATGCATTGTATAATGGATATTTTGAAGATCCAAGTTTATATAGTAAAGATCCATAAATATCTGGTATTGGTTTTTCCATATACTTCAAACATTTGTTAATTAAGGTGATAGTAAAGTTAGAACCTCCAAAAACATACAATAAAAAAATGTCCATATCTACCTACACCATGACCATGTGTGATAATCCCTTCCATTAGCAAATCCACTATTATATATGTAACTACTTTGCTTTTTTTTCATAGTCCTTGACTCAAATGTTTTTTGATGTTCAACCTTGTCATGAATGACACTAAGGCATTCTTCGAGGTATTTATCTAACATTAATTTATGTGTGTAATACATTTATCTTACATAAAGTACATGATTTAAAGGCATAATGAATTCTTGATTGATACGATATTATTGATCTCTAGATAGGGACCCAAGGCATTTTTTTAGTCAACAAGATATATGTTTTTCACCTAGTGAACTCATCAGACTTATAAATGGTCACATCCTAAAAATTGGTTTTCCACATGTTATTAAATTTTAGCCATGATATTGGCTCATATTCCATATCTTCTAGTTTTGCATTGCTGTGGGACCTCATAAATTCTTGAGTGAAATATGTTGGAAGATGTCAAACATAATCTCATGCACCATTTATATTTACCCAACATGTAAGTTTTAGAGAAACATCTGAAAAATCATCCACCAATTTATCTGATAGGTCTATAGTAACCATTGTCTTATTTTCTGGCTTTTTCAAAACCTCCATGCATGGAATGCATTTCATTCTCCATTTTTGTGATAATTTTTAAATATAAAAAAATTACTTATCTTCAATCCATATATTTGTAAGCCATCTTCCAAATTGATCTCAATACCCTAAAATTAATGGTAGTATTCTTTTTATTTTTCTTAAAAAAACTAGTTGAAAAGGCATCTAAGACATGTTGCCTCCTATCTTTAATGGTGGAATCAAGTAATTTATCCTTACAAATTTTAGCATCTCAAATGATAATCTTGATTAAAAACATTTTTAGGTACAACATTTCTCTACATACAATGTTTTAATCTCACTATATATGTTTACATCAAAATACACTTGGTTGAGTGAAGTGTTCAGGTGAATTTATTTTTTACCTGAGTAGTTGTACGCATGAGTTAATTTTTTTGGTTGCCTTTGCTTTAGGAATATCATGAAAGGAATGACTTCAGTATCCACTACTTCCCAAATATTTCTAATTTCTTTCTCCTTTGGTGTTATGTATGGTGAATTGACTTCTCTACATTAAAAGTCCACTATCTTGTTGGAAGGCCTTATAATTATAGATGTTTTAGTTACCTCTATGCTTTAAGTCTTACAATGTTGTAGAATATTCCTTATGTAAATATTCCCAATTCATTTTACATCATTTTTATAGGATTGCAAATAAAAATCTCCCTTGGTTGTTCAAATTAAACATAACCAAAAGCATTTTTTCATCATTTTAAAGATTTGTATATTTATACAATAAATGCACCCTTTCCCAAGTAAATTTATTTCTTAGGCTCTAAAATGTAGTAAGATCATCAATATATCAAACCAATGAATCCATGTAAGTTTTATTTTTTTAATAATTTTGTATTCATAACTAAACTGAAATTATTGTGTCCTTATTCTATGTCCTATATATAAAATATATATGTTACATGTTGCATCTTGATTTTTCTCCATATAGTAAAACTATCAACTAAATCCCCCAAATTATCCACAAAACATCTAGGAAATGGAAGTGGTAGAGTTGAATAAAAATATTTTGTCACATTAACACTTTCACATTCAATAGGTATTTTATCATTTTGGCATGTGGAAGTGAGACTTATGGATTCCAAAGAGTCAAAATCTAGACCTAAAACTTTGTGTATTCTTCCTTCACCAACAAACTTACCATTATTTATGAGAGAAACATAGTATCCACATTGGAAACCCATTGATGTATGATTTTTCAACCTAGACATTTTCAAAAGACATGAGAAGATTTGTTAATTAGGGTATTTATAAAACCAATCTAATTCATACATATATGTAAGAGATAAAACTTTATTTATACCATGACACAAGCATAGAGATATGTTAAAACCTTAAAATTTTAAAAAGGTTATATATAACACATTTTTTTAATGATAATATTTATGTCAATCCAAAAAAATAATAACTTTTAATATCATATATTGCATAATTCAATCCTCATTGCATCCTTATTTCAAGGTATCTCCCACGAGATACCTTTCAAACATGCATAAGATTGGAATAATCAAGTAGAGAAAAATAGTTAATTAAATCAACATTCAACCATATATTTTCGTAGTATATAAAATGATATTGAGTAATGGGTGTTTAAACCAAAATCATGGAAAATGATTAGTTACTTATGTTTTGGGATCATGTATGTGATTTGAGCCTATATGGTGAACCCAAGAGTTTGAAGGTATGTCTTAAGAGATACCTTTCAAACATGTATAAAGGTACCATTAATGGTATTACAAGTCCCTTTAAGGTATTTTTGAAGGAAATACTAGGTGATACCTTTAAGGGCCTTGTGATACCTTCAAGCATACCCTTATGCATATTTAAAAGGTATATTCTAGGAGACACCTTTAAGGTACCCTTGAAGGTACTATAATGCCCTTCAAGGTATCTCCTTGAAGCCCTTATTGGTTGATACCTTGAATGGCCTTTTAATACCTTTTAGAGTACCTTCAATATATCTCCCAAGAGTTTACTATTATACCCCCACATGCCCATTTCAAGAGTATCTCTTTGAAGGCACTTTTGGGTCATACTTATTGGTATCAAGATCATCAAAGAGGTTAAATGTTTTAAAGGTATTTATTAGGAGATACCTTTTATATACACATAATATTTTAAACTTTGATCAAATACTGATGTTTTACATCTTTCAAGAACCCACCATGACTCAATCTATCTCAGTGCATACCTTAAGGGGTGCACCGAGAAAGGGGTGGGTAGACCTTTGATGTTTTGTAGGATTTTTATCCCTTATTTCCACATTATTACTAACCCATTAATCTCTTAAAACATTTCACTAAGATACTTATCCCCCCTTGCACATTCCTCTAGTCTTTTCCTTTTTCTATCCTTCTCCTTGCTTTAGAACCTTTTTACCTATTCAATACACTAGGTCGCCCTGGTTAATCTAGTGTGTTTTGGGGTCACTTTAGTTATTTTCATTTATTTTCCTTTTGGTTGACCTAGTACATATTTTAGGCATTATCCCAAGAATGTACTAGGTTAACCTAGTTTACCTAGTATAATCAACATGTCCAAATGACTTTTGGGTGAGATACTCCTATATATACAAGGTCATTTTAGTCATTATTAAGAATAGGTAATAAATATTTATTATTCACTCATGTTTCTTCACAATCTACTCTTCTACCATTCTACTTGATGAGTCTTAGCTTATGTTTCTTATTTGTAGAATCTAGTCTTGTAGATAGGTCTTAGATGCTTTATCCTAAAAAATTTATCCTTACAAACCACAATAACCTCTTACAAAGCCCCATTGGCCAAGGGAGAGATTTAATAGTGATGGGTTCACATTTAGGTAAGTATATTCTAACTTTTTTCTCCTCTCTTTTAATAGATAGAAGTAGCATAAGTGTTGGCTCAAATAATATTACTCTTCATATTCTATATATTAGGGTGTTACTCATACTTTATTTGATGTTCCTATAAATATTCTATTAATTTGCATCTAACCCCTCACTTTATGCCACAAGCTTTGGTGCATAATAGATTAGTTTACTTTTATTGTTATTAGAATAGTTTACTTTATTGTTTATTACATAAGTGAACATCAAATCATAGGACTCTTTTAGTTTTGTTGTGTAATTATGTTAGACTATAGTCTTTGGAGCCCTTTTTAGCATGATTTGTTGTGACAAATGATACAAGTGATCCCCTAATCGGGTCTAGTGAACCCCCATATTGGGCATGATCCTTCTTAACAAGTGTATCCCCAATTAGAAGTGTAGGTGTGCTCTATCTTATCTGATCCAAGATTAATTCATGCACATCATGAAATTCTAATTTCATACATTTTGGTGAACCTAATGTGAATTAGATCCTTATTATATTTGTTCACTTTTATTTCATTACTTTGTCATCATTTATATCATATATTTTGGCATACTAGTTTGATTATATCGACCTAGTTTTCTTTTCATTTGTGTGCAAGAATAGACAACTAGATTGAGAAACTCAACCCAATATAGGTTTTTAGCACTTTTTTGAATACTAGTTCAGCCTACTAGGTTGACATGATTGACCTAGTGTATTTTTAGTCACTTTTCAATAGTTTTTGTATAGCCTGTCAATTATCTAGACCTAGTATATATTCCAATTTCTAGACTTTCAAATTATCCTAATAGGTTGACCATCTTGACCTAGTACATTTCCATACTTCTAGTCCAACCAACTAGGTCGACTAGGTTAACCTAGTGCATTTTTAACACTTTTTTAGCAGTTTTTTATATTGCTTCATCGACTAGCTTGACCTAGTTTGTAGGTTTTGGATAAATAATTTTTGTCTCTAAACCATCAAGGTGATTTTATATTTTTCTATATCTCTTTATTTTTTTACTTTATTTTCAATTTTGTATCCTTCAAAACTATCTTTACATAGCCAACTAGATTGACTTAGTCAACCTAGTTCTATGTCTTGTTTATTGTCTAAAAAAAATAGGTTGGCTTGGTCAACCTAGTAGGTTTTTTAGACCCTATTTTCAACAGTGTTAGCTTGACACTCTCAAATTAGTTTTATTTTTTGTGCATATAGTTTTTTCACTATACCTTATTTTAAAGTTGGAATTTATCTTATATGATAATCTCATCTTTCATTTCAACTATTTGTATGCTTAGAATATTTCACGTAGTATAATTAAGAGGTTTTTAATTAACCGCTTAGTTTCACTATTTCTATTTTATGAACACATAACCAAATCAGTTAAACATCAAAAAACATTTGACTACCTAGGCTAGCCTACTTGGATTTCACCACTAAGGGTGAATTTGACTTAATAATTTAGTCAAGTATAAAGCATGGTTAATGGTATATTTTGGCTAAGCACTCAACACTCTTATCACTATGGTGTGTGAAGTGAGGGGGTAGGACCCAATACCAAGCCTATATCATTACCACTATAGTCCCTTTCATCCTAAACTCAACTAAAATCATCCATAGATTTCTATTTAGTACCTTAACTACAAGAAACTTTCTATCATTTAAAATCATTCTCTATAAATCTAACATTCTAGGTTGACTAATTAGCTATCTTTACTTTTAAATTTGTTTGTTTGCTGTTTGCTCAATTGTGTGTGCAATAAATTTCACTAGCCAATATTGGTGAAATATTTTTTATTTGTGTGCTTCAATTGGATTGACTAACATTAATTTATTTAATTGTTTGCTTACTTTTAGCATTCACTTTCTTGGATTAGTTATAAAATATATATTTTTATTCCCTATCTTACTATCAATCCTTTATCTTTCCCTATCTACTGTAGTAGGTTGATATGGTTGACCTAGTGCCATATTAGACCCTATTTTCTACCCATGTTTACTACACTAGGTCAACTTGGTTTACCCAGTATAGTCTATAGGTCATTTGTTACACTAGGTCAACCTAGTCAACATAGTTCTATTTGTTGTTATCCTTGTTTATCAACCTAATTGTCCATCTCTTTCATTTTGCATCTTGTTCATTTCCTTTTAATCAAAATGAGGTCTCCTATCAAAATCTTTTTTGATAATCTTAATCCATTTAGATCCCATATGGGATGTTCATTTATCCCTTTCTTTTCTTCCCATGATAATAATCACTCTTTGGGCACCTCTTATCCTCCTTCATCTTTAAATTGTCACATGGTTCAAATAACACCTTAAAATGATTTTTATGGATCTAATACTTTTTACACCTATCAAGAAACTTCTCAAAATATTCAAACTAATGTAGGAGTGATTGACACAAGTTAACTTAACAATCACACTAATAATTATTATTTTAACAATCCTCCCCCCAACACCAATTTTGGGAGTGTTCATTATAACACTAATCCATAACCTAATACAACCCAAATATTAGCTCAATTAATCCAACAAATAAACATTATACAAAACTCTAATACCAATTAGATGATGTAACTTCAACAACACTTAATTAATGTAACTAATCAACCTCCAATCATGCATCCTCAAAGTAATCCTAACTATATTCCTCCACCTCTTAGATATGCCTCAATTAATGTTATTTCTCAACTATTAATGAATAATAAGATTATTTAAACCATTAAAAATGAGCCTTTAGCTCCCTTCATTATAGATATTGACATTAGTAACATATCACCAACTATCAAATATGATGGAACTAAAGACCTTGCATCATTTATTAAACCTTTGGTAATCTCTACAAAGAATGGATAAAAAATAATACATTTTCCACTACTAAACTCTTATTTAAAACTTTTACTTGTGATGTATTAGAATTGTATAATCAATTACCTCAACATTCTATTTGGCAACTTGAAGATTTAATCAATCCTTTAGTTAAAAATTTTTAAAATAATGATCTTCCTAAAAATTGTCTTAGCCATTTCATAAATTCTAAGAAAACTCTTAACGAATCAGCCCATGACTTTATTAAAAGACGGAAATCCCTATCTCATAAAGCTGATCATAGTATATCTGATGATAACTTATTCGAACTCTTTACCACCACTTTAACTCCTACTCTTCAATACAAGGTTCAAACCTTTTCTCTTCAAACTCTTAATGAAGATCTTGACCAAGCTAAATGGCAAGACTTTCATATGAAGCAATTGAAACCCAATTCTAAGCTTCTTAAAGGTTCTTTCCAAAAATCTAGTGCTATCACTAGTAACACTTATCAATATAAATAATGAGTTACCAAAAATGATATTCCTTTACCATCTCACATACCTCATTAGGTACATCAAATGAGATAATTTTTACCACCCTCTTAACCTTTCATATATCCCAATGTTCCTCTCAACTGATATGATCCCAATATTTTTTGTTGGTTTCATGCCGACATTAGACATTTTCATGAATCTTGTAGAGGGATTTCTAAATGTGTTATTTATTACATGTTTGGTGATTCATTCGACCATAAAACCATGATCAAACATCATCATCAAGAGTACACTAATTCTTCTCAAAAATGACAATCTTCTAAAGCTTCTACATATAATAACCAAAAATCTTCTTCCCATAATCAATAAACTTCTAAGGATGTTTGTGCAATTAACACCGATTATGATCAATACTTTAACAACTCTCAATATGTCAATACAACTAAATTTAACTCTCATCAAAAACCTACCCACAAAGATCATGTTACCAAGCCTAAGAAACCTTATTTGGAGGAAAATTTTCTTAAAGATACCACTACCATCAATATTGAATCAAAATCACCTAGTGAACAACTTCCTTTTTCTGATCCTCCAACCACATCTATTCCTCCAAAGTCTAATGTATCTTCTAAACCCTATGGCCCTTCTTCTAAATCTCATTAGAATTTTATTGAAAAACTTGACTCTATGACATGCAATATTTCTCTAATGGAATTGGTTTGCACTTCACCTTATCATTTAAATCTCCTTATGTAACAACTCCATGTTATTGAAGATCCATCTTCCTTGGAGGATTAACCATCTTCTATTTATTCTCAACCAACTAACATTAATGCCATAAAATATATGTCTCCTTCTTCAAAACCTTCCATTGAATTCCTTGAAGAAGACATGATTAATGTTGAAATCCACTTTCGTGCCAATGATCCACCTCTCTTCATCAAAATAGCCATTAATACCACCCTCATTCAAAAATTTATAGGTGACAAAGATTATGGTATTAATGTAACCTCTTTATGGATTCTACAATAACTTGGTTATAATAAAATTCATATTAAACAAACTAATCTTATTTGTCATGGTTTTGACAAGACTAATAAAAATCCACTTGGTTGTATATGGCTTCCCTTAACCATTGGTATTAAGACCATTTGGACCAAATTCATGGTTGTTGACCTTCTTTTATCTTATAACACACTCCTTAGTTGTCCATGGACTCATCGAATGAGGTCCATTGCTTCTTTTGGTATTCAATAAATTAAATTTCTCCATAATAAAAAATGCTATAAGCATGAAGCCAATCCCAACCCATAGAATATAGAATTACCTAATCGTAAATCACAATGTCATATTCCTATAATCCCTACAATTAATACTTCTCCTTTACTTGAGTTTATCAATATGAATCCTGATTTACAAGTTACTCTTGTAGATTTTAATGATGATGAGCCCAATGAACTATAACATACTTGCAACACCACTATATTACCTCCATACATTTTAGAATGGCTTCATTCTTTTCTTTTATCTAGGGATTTTACCATTCCTCTCATGGATTAGATTATCAATTTTCCCCCTCCATGTAATGCTCAATAACCATCTTTACCTGAAGATAATTTTACTTGCAATGATTTCAGAGTGGCTAAACTATTTCAAGATCCTCTCACCATGTCTCCTAAAACATTTAGTAACCTTGGGATTTCACCTTTCAAATATCCTCCTAAATCCCAAGCATGTATAATTTCTCATAAATATGATGATAAATATATCATGGCCTAAGCTCAATAAAGAGACTTGGATGTCTTACATTATCAAAAGGCCTTATCCCAAATTCATACTTTCAATTAGGATTTTCATACCATTTCTATAACTAAACACTTATAACCTAAGGGTTATGTGCTTCTTATTATTCCTCCTCTTATCAGTTCCCCTTAGGTGGTAGAATAAATTACACATTCTAAACCTCTATAATCACCTTCACCTTCTCTACCTCATTTGGATATTCCCAACAAAACTACTCCATCCACTTCTTATACTCTTACAATCACATTTGATGTCAAGGCAACCAATGTTCATCAAATACATTCTGAATATGATCATCATGGTAACCAAATTCTAGATATAGAAGTAGATGTTGATTATTATGGTCCTCTCCCTACATTGCCTAGTGATGAATCTATTCTTGAATTACTTTATGCTCGAGAACCTCAACTCCCGTAACAACATCATAAACATAGACATTTTAAAACTAAAACTCCTTGCTTCAACAAATTTATCGCTACCATTGATCCTTAAAAAAACCCAATTTCCTCTTTACCTAATGCACCATACCACTTTAAATATGGTAATTCCATGATAATTGAAGAAACAACTTGTATTAAATATGGTACTCCCTCATGCCCTCGATTATCATATTTTCCAAGGAACTTACACCTTCTGAACATGATAATTTCAGCCTATTTTTTATAAGTATCTAGAATCATTTGCATGGTCTTATCAAGATATGCCTAGCATTGACCCTATCATATTGGTCCATAAAATCATTCCCTATATAGATTTAAAACATGTGCATCATAAGCAACAAAAATTTACTCTTGAATTTACTAACCTATGCCATAAGGAAATCATCAAACTACTTGATGCTAAATTCATTAAACCTGTGGATTATTCTGAATAGGTTTCTAATATTGTTCCTATCATAAAATTGTCACTATGGTCATTCATATTTGCATTTATTTCCACAATATTAATCTTTCTTATCCTAAAGACAAATTTTATTTGCCTTAAATAGATGTTATTTTTTATTCCATGACTGTATATGAACTTTTATCTCTAATGGATGGCATTTTAGGATATAATCAGATTCACATAGCTTCTAAGGAACAACATAAGACTAATTTCACCATGGAATGGGGAACTTATTGTTATGTAAAAATGGCCTTTGGTATCAAAAATATGAGGTTCACTTACCAATGTGCAATGACTCATATCTTTCATGACCTCATCCATTAAATTATCAAAACATACGTGTATGATCTTATTGCTAAATCCAAGCATCATAAAAACCACCTTTCCAATATTGCCATCATCTTTGACCATCTCCTTAAATATAAAGTCAGACTTAATCCTTTTAAATGTGTTTTCATAGTTACATCTAGAAAATTATTAGTATTATTAGTCTCTCTCCATGGAATTGATTTTGATCCAACCAAGATTAATGTTATTATTAACATGCCCATTCCTCGCTCTATTCTTGATATTCATACCTGCTTAGGAAAACATGGGGTAATTAGATGATTCACTAATAATATGGCTTATCAAATTAACTCCATTAATTCCCTTCTTAAGAAAGGTACCACCTTAGAATGGACAAATCCATGTCAAAAAGCATTTAACAATATGAAAGAGTCATTGCTTCATCTACCTACACTTCATCATCCTTCTAGTGATAAACCTTTAATTATTTAAACTTATTTGACACCTATTTCAATTAGGGAAATGCTTTTCCAATAGGATTATATAGGCAAGAAGTATGCCATCTACTATATTAGTTGAGGCCTCATCAATTATGAAACATGTTATACTAAAATTGAGTGTGATTGCCTCATTATCTATTTTTTTGTTGAAAAGCTTCAACACTACATGCTTTACCTAACCACCTATGTCATCATTCATTTTGACCCCCTTCATTTCTTCTCCAAATATTTATTCTAGGAGATAGAATTAGCAAGTGGATGGTTTTACTAATGGAATTCAATCTTCACATTATCACACAAAAAGCTATCAAATGGCAAGTCATAGATGACCAACTTGCCATAGCTCCTATTCCAAAAACTTCTTCCCTTCAAGATAACCTTCCAGATGATAATATTATTTATGTTTAAGGTCTTAATCAAGAATTCTCTCTTAAAGATTATTTTTATATCTTTACTACCGATCTTGAAGATAATCAACCTAATGAATCTTCACCTCCCTCTATAACTACTAAAGCAATGATATTTATCGAGGAGATTCTTAAAAATAATGTTGAATTATATGAGGATACTTGGACCCTCCACTTTCATGGCTCTAAATTCCTTCAAGGAGATGGGGTAGGTTACATTCTCACTATTCCTCTTGGCAAGATCATTCCTTTAGCTTTCTATTTTACATTTGATGTCACTAACAACATGGTCAAGTACAAAGCTCTTATCTTAGGTATGAGAGCTGCTTTTGATTTAGACATATAATACCTTCATGATTTAGGTCATTTGTAACTCATTTGTCATCTAGTTAGTTGTGCCTATTAATGCAAAAGTGAAAACCTTATTGCCTATCATCACATTTCAATCAATCTTGCCAAGGATTTTATCTCTTTTATAATTGAGCTTATTACTAGAGATAAAAACTCCATTTTTTATTCTCTTACCTCTTGAGCATCTCTTTTTCATCCACATCAAGGTTTTTGTGATCCTTCTTTTATCATATAAATAATAAAATCTTTATCAACTAATCACCCTTCTAAATCACTTATTTACCACATCGAGGCTATCACCATTCGACAATGCCCAAAGTATCAAAATATCATCCAATTCTTAAAACATCAACTTAGCCTCCTAACTTGGATTATCATGTAAATACATGTCTTCACAAACAAGCTTTCAAGTACATATTTAGACATAACATCCTTTATTATCATAATGTCAAAGACACATTACTCTATTGTGTCATGCAATATGAGCTCCCTCCTCTACTTGAACAAGCACATGGGGGAATTTATGATGGTCATTGTAGTATACATGTTATGTCTCACAAATGCTTACATATGGGTTATTATTAGCCTACTCTAGAAAATGATGTTATTGAATATGCTAAAAAGTGTAATGCTTGTTAGCTTCGTAATGATCTCATTCATTTTGCACTAGCTAAACTTCAAACCATTGAATCTCCTTAGCCATTTTCCACATGGGGATTTGATCTCATTAGTAAACTTCCTCATTCCTAATATGGGCACATCTTTATTATCACTACTACTGAGTACTTTACCAAGTGGATTGAAGTCATGCCCCTTCTTAATGTTACTGGTCCTACCATTTCCAAGTTCATTCTTAACAAAATCATTTTCCATTTTAGTGTTCCTCATTCCATCATTTCCAATAATGGTGGTAATTTAAAAAATAAACTTGTTAAAAAACTTTACACCAAACTTAAGATTAATAACAAAATTTCCAATCCTTATCATCTACAATGCAATGGTCAAGTTGAGGCCACTAAGAATATTCTCAATAAAATACTTCAAAGGATAATTCATGAAACCCACATGGATTGGCATATTCATCTTTATTCTACAATTTGGACCTATTAGACTAGCATTTTTACTACCACTAGGGCAACTCCATTTTCTCTAGTCTATGGTTCTGAGTTAGATCTTCCTCTCACAGTTGAGATTCCTTCTCTTCACATATATCTTTATGGTATCATTCTTGATAAGGAATTATGTGAAGCTTTCCTTCATTCTCTTGATCTACATGATGAACATCACCTCTCTACCTTACAACATAATCACCAATATAAGTCTTGTATTTATTGACAACATAACAAATGTGTCAAAATCTGCACATTTAATGTTGGTGATGTTGTCCATAAATTAGACTACAATCATGAAAAAAAAGTCAAGTATGCCCAAAAATGGTAGGGCCCATACTTAGTTAAATATATTCTTGGTCCAAGTACCTATTTCCTTCAAACTAATGAAGGCCATATTTTCAAAGAACCCACCAATGCTCAATTCCTAAGAAACAACTTTGCTTAATCATTTCCTTCTTATTATAATTTATATCTATATCCACATTATAATTTTTGTAGGTTATTTAAGCATGGGTATCTCCTCTGTAGTAGTTCCCTCTTTTTCACAAACCTTTAGTCTTCCCTTTTGGTCTTTTGGTTTCTTGATGTACCATAGTCTTCCTTATTTTCTCATATTTTATCCTATTTTTCATTCTATTTTTATTTGCTATTTTTGATTTAGCACCACTTGGGTTGTTCTTCTACGAGTTGCTTCATAAGAATATGGATAAAACCCAACATCCCTCACAAAACCACCATATTTTACTTATTTTCCTTCTCCTTTTTACTTCTTGATAATGTTATTTTGGCATCCTTTAGGTTTTTCTTTTGTGAGCTGCATTATACAAAGGCTCCCTCACTTTTACTTTTCTCTTGTTTATTAGCACCTCATGGGTCTTTATTTTATGAGTTTCTTTGTAATACTATGGATAGGACCCAATCCTCCTCATAAAATTACCATTATTTTCTTGTTCTTGATCCTTGTTCTTAAACTTTAGCTTTTGCTTCTTTTGCTAGATATAATTCATAAATAATCTATGTTAGCATGTTTTCCTCCATTTCCCTCTCTCTTATGATAAGCAATCACACCTTTGTTGTCATTGTATCCCTTATTTTTTCCCTTTGTCACATTTTTTCAATTTGAATCAATTCAAATTGTTCCATATGTCATTCCTCTTGATTTCCCATTTCTCTCATCTCCTCATTAGATAAAACAAGGTCAAAATTAAGATAGCATTTTTATTTCACCTAGATTTATGAGACTCTTAGAACCCATGCTCTTTGAAGTTTCTCTCTCTTAGCAACCTTGTCCACAATTTTTTTAAATGAAAGTCATATTTATCACCCATGTTTGGTTTTCCAAATCCATATGGAGGAGGAATAAGAAAAGTCCATTAAGAAAGTTAAAATCCAAATCATTTGAAAATAAAAGGCAATTATATCTAAAAGTCAACATACAAATCTCAAAAGTTAAATCACACCAAAATACATGATTACAAGCACATCTCCTATCTCCAATAAAATATCAAACTCCTTAATTAAATTCACATAGAGCCGAAGTCCTTTGGGGTAAAGTAGTCTAGTAAATTGGAATAGGGGAATTCAAAAAAATCTATCGTGCTACTTACTTTCTCACATAAGTACCTAATATTTGTAGTAGATCGATGGCTCTATAAGGTGTCCTAAAGAGTAGTAAAAAAATCATGGGGAGTTAGGTCCATTTTAATTTTCATGCATATAGCCTTCATGGGATGATATACATACTCCATTTGTTGACCCCAAACTTGTGTCACTAAGAGAAGTTTTTCAGAGTTCCTAAGGTTGAAAGTCCTCTTGTTTTGATAAACCAAATTTGAGGGTCTTGAATTCGATAAATATCTTTATCTACCTTGTTTTTTCCTTTCATTCTCCCCTCCAACTATTTCATTTCCCCACTTGATAGACAAATTGTGATTCAAAATCTGTTTTCCCTCTTCTTTAAATTCCTTCTTCATTTCTAAAAAACATACTAGCACTATTTTATTTCATTTTCATCTATCTTTAGATACAAAATAACATATTTGAGAAAATTTGGATCATATTATTAACTTCATTTTACATTTACTAAACTTACTTTACTTTCCCTTTCTCATTTATCATGATTATGATATCTTGCTATTATAAACACCTAAGTTCATACCCTTTTTCCATTGTTGAGTGAGATGTGGTTTGTTACTACTCACTCATCAATGTTGTTTTCCATTTTATGCATCCCCTTTTTCCATTATTGAGTGAGATTTGGATTGTTACTACTCACTCATCAATGTTGTTTTACCATTTTGTTTTTCTTTTTACCATTGATTTGTTTTGCTTATCATTCCTTTTTAAACATGTATCCTTGGTTTGAATTGGCGAGTTTGCCTTTTCTTACTTTTGGTTTACTTGTTTGAGTTTTTCAATTTTTAGTAGCCTTGGATTTTTGGTTACTTGATTTACTCTTGTTTTACTTGGTCATTTGGTCTAACATAACACTTGTCACCAGCTTACCAAATTGCCAAGTATGTCTCATCCACATAACACTAGTTATCTTGGCTTTTCTTATATTTATTTGTTTTTGCTCCTTAGTTTTATATTTATGGGTTTGTTTAAAGTAGTCTATACATCCTACACAAAAAAAAAAAAAACATAAATGACAACCATCCCCTAATAAAAGGTAATTCAAGGTATGTATTGCATTTACTTTTTACTTTTTTACTTTTTATATTAGTTTCCCTATCAGTCATTTACTTTTAGTTAATTTATGCTATTTAAAACACTATAATTTTTTTTGGCAATAATGTTGTGTGTGTCCTTATTTTATTTCTTGAAGCACCATCCCCTATTATACCATTTTGATACATGATGAGCTTTAAGTGAGGCATATGCATACATATAATATTTTTAACTTTTATCAAATAATGACATTTTACATCTTGTAAGTACTGATCATGACTCAATATATCTAAGTACATGCCTTAAGGTATAAGGTGATATTTCTCGACCCAAAACTTATATCACTCTTCATATTCTATGTATTAAGGTATTACTCATACTTTATTTGAAGTTCCCTATACATATTTTATTAATTTGTATATAACCCCTCACTTTGTGCCATAAGCTTTGGTTCACACTAGATTAGTTTACTTTTCTTGTTATTAGAATAGTTTACTTTCTTGTTTATTACATAAATGAACGTCAAATTATATGACTCTTTTAGGGTTTTTATGTGATTATGTTATAATTGAGGATTTTTAACCCTTCCTAGTATGATGTGTTATGACAAATGATATAAATGATCCCATAATCAATTCTCACAGATTCCCATATTGGTCATACTCCCGCTTAACAAATGTATCCCCAATCAGAAGTGAAGGTGTGCTCTATCTTATCTGATCCAAGACTAATTTATGCACATCATGAAATTCCAATTGCATACACCTTCAAGTTACTATTTTACCCAACATCCTTGAATCTCAAATTTATTTTGAATAAGGACCCACTGCACCCTGAAGAGAAAGTAGTTTTTATGTGAGATTTGCTATTGAAATTTGAATGCATGATTGACAAGATAATGTCTCTAAATTTTTCATTTACTAAGTAATAATATCTTTTTAATATGCATTTATCCAATATTTATTAGAATTAATGTTTTCCTAGTTATCTTAGTATTCAATACTTTGCTATTTAGGCCAACCTATTAAAGGTTGTCAAAATACTTGTGTGTACGTAGATTTTAAAATTTGCACAAGATATAATTCCCAAATAGGTCTTCAACATTTTATTTTTTTAAACTTCTATACAACTTATTATGTATAGGTTTTATTATTTCAAACTAACCAATTACCAATTTTTTGGTGTTTTTATTACCTCATGTAGTTTGATATTTACTTGGATTTTCTTTTCCATTTTGCCTAGATAATAATCAGGTCATCTAAATATACCACATGGTGTATAATTACTTTCCCTCAACCATTTGAATACTTAGAAAATAATAAAATAATTCTAGGTGACTGGATCACCAATATTTGGCAATGTGTTTAAATCCAATTTACCCAATGACTGACAAGGTTAAAGTTAATTTTTATAAAACTTTTGGGGTAGTGGAGAAGTGAAAATAATCCATATGTCATGATCTCATGATCCTATTATTGTCATTACATTCTGATAATTCTTCAAATCCTCCAAGGTATAAAGGTGTATGGCACTCCTAGGTGAAAGGATCACCTAGATTATTTTATGTATTAAAATCTGACTATCCTAAGGTAATAAAGTGAAGGATAAAAAATAAAATTCCCTAGAAAAAGTGGCATGGAAAACATTTTCCATGTGTCTCTATAATGACACATTAGTTGGGTAATACTAGTATAAAAATCTCAAAATTAGTTGACCATGTGAAAAATGTCAAGTAATTAAGAAAAAAACATGTAGAATTAGAGGGAAGAGAAGCCACATGGTAGCTGGACTCACAAAAGGTGGCACTTTATTATTCAGACTCAAAATATGAAATAAGTAAAGAGAAAAAAGGTAAAGGGTCATTGAAATCATTCATTTACATGAATTGGCTAGGTAAATGCAATCAACTCAGTAGGGTTTGTGAATCTAAAAATTAGTATAGGTGATCCTCTAAGTTAATTTCTATTAAACTATCATCAAGTTAGCTATTACCCAACAAATTCAATCTCTATCACGACTAAGCCAATTTTTTTTACAATTTTAGAGAACCAAAACTTGAGTGAAAAAATAATGGCATATGCTTCATGTCTTCCACCTCCACCTCTATTTAATCCATTACAAGGTTAGAGCTATACATTGGCATAATTTTTGTTTAGGTTTACCTTAATAAAAAATTTGAGCACTATTATATTATATGGGAAGAAGTTGAAGAAGTAGAACTATGTGGTTCCATAGAGTAACTTTATACCTTCATGTAGTAATATAGATAGGACTTGGTGATAATCAAGCCTATGGGACTCCATGTTACATTATAAAAATCTAAGGTAATGCCATACTGGCTTAGTTTTTGATCTTCTTATAAATTACCAATTTTTTAGTAATCTTATGCACTTCCAGTGCAAACAACTAGTAGCTTATGTTGGTGGACAAGTTTTTGATAAATAATAGAAAATACCTCCCCTAAAAATATGGTGTAATCAATCCCTAGTGAACTAGTGGATGTTCTCAAACAATGTAACTAATAAGTTACAAGAGTGAGAAAGCAACCTAACCACCTTCATATTTAGGGGAGCCATCTCTATTATCCTAATTACCACTTTTAGGCCAAGATTTAGGATTGTCATGGCCTTGTTGAATATAATTTATGGCTTCCCTAGAATAACCCATGTCAATGAGGTTTGGATTACCCTACTAGACACCATCCTCACCTCCACAAAGATCATTTCCATATGGAAAATCATTAGTTCTAACTTGATTCACCAAGTTAGTATCTTATATAATAGGTTAGACGGTAAATTTTATATGATGTCTTATCTAATGGATGCAATAACTAGGAAGGTCCACTAATCCTTCATAAAACAATGGGAACCATCTTCTGATTATTTGAAGAACATAATTTGTGATTAATTTAACATTCTTCACATCCATAAGTTTAGGAAAAGTATGACTAGGATGATAGAAACTTTATAACCTATGGTGTACCAAGTCATTTATGGTAAGGATATGCTTAGAGTGTCTGATCATATTAGAAGAACTATTAATAAGACTTGTAACATATGGTTTTACCTAGATTACACAATTATTAGGATAGAACGCACTAGATTCCTTGCCATGTGTCTTCATCAATTGGTCATAGACAAGGTGGTAGAGCATGACAGTTTAGCTCAATTGACTAATTTCATTGATGTTACCTTAAGGAATGATAAGAAATGGGTAGTCCACCCAAATCTCCTTAGTATTGGTGTCTAATACTCTAAATGAGAACATTTTCAACTAGTAGGCAAAATCAAAACTTCCTTAGAAGTCAAATTATACCCTATAGACCATGGGATCTAAAGAAAAGGGTAAGGAACCACCTAGATAGAGTCACAGCCAGATTGAATATTGATTATGGCTATGTTTCATATCCCCATGACATAGTATTCATTAATTATTTGACAAATATGGAGTTTTATAAGAGGATGAATAAATATATTATGTCTATGATGGTGGATAGGCATATATAATATAACCTAGAGACCACCAAAGAATATTTCAAAATAATTGAAAAGGAACCCTGGGTTTCTAAACCTCCTCTAGGATCTCTATCATAGGTTGAGATATAAGAAAAAGTTAGCCCATCTTGGAAACCACATGTGGAGGAGAGGTATATATTCATCAAGTCCTTTATTCAATATCCCATCTTAGTGGTTATAATTACAATAAACACTCTAGTTTCCACTCCTCCTTAATTGGTTGTTACTTTATAAGGTTCCTAAAGAATGGCTTAATTAAGTGGACTATTCTCCAAGTTTTCTTTTCCTCTACTCATTATGACACAAATAAGTAATCCTTACATTTTTTTTTTCTCTTGTTACTAGTTTGATTCCACTTTCATCCCTAGTTTAAACCATTTTTATTCGACCTCTATCCCCTAGTTCACCCCCAATAACCATTGTTTCTCTCACATATTCACCCCTTCCATCTCAATATCCTTCTCTTATTCCCACTATACCCCTATCTCTCTTTAAGATGCACCCATGAGGTTAACCTCTAAATGATAAATAGAATAACAATTAAGCATTGGAAAAGGTTCTAAAAAAGTAGAGCCTATGTAATTATTGGACAGTGATGAAGAAAGTAAGAAGTGTTTAGAAAGAGAATGGTCTATTAAAGAAGAATGAGAGGATAAAACTAAAACATATCTATCAAAAATTATCAATAGTGGATACTAGATATTAGAAGAGGTAGCCTAATAAGGGGATACTAATATCCAAAGGAATAGTTTAGTTTCAAATAAACTACTATAGAATTCAGAAGTAAACAATGAGTATAAGGAAGTTTCTAGGCCTCCACCTCCCACACAAGGACAACTAGTTAGCATACCTTAAGAATTAACACCATCTATCAAATAATATTATCCACAACAATATCTTTCCTAGTTATTTATACATAAATGAAAAGTATTCAAGTTTCTCATTCCCCATATATTATTACAACCACTACAATTCTAGATACTATTGTGGTAATTGTTTCCCCTATCATAGGCTCTAATAATGATCAAATAGATAGGATGTCAATTTGTAAAACCTTGGTTATAACCCCTATAATCAAAGTATTAGTCCCCCATAAATCACCTTCCACAAACATTTTTGGGGTTATTAATGAGTCTATGATTGTATATTTGTAAGAGTTGTTAAAAATACCTTCTATGTTTTCATGATTTGCTTCCCCAAACACTTAGGCATCTAAACTTAATGATAAAGTACATATTAAGATTTTTGTCTCATCTTCTATTTTTTCTTCACTAGATACCCTTCTAAATACATTAACTTGATTGGGAATTCCAATCATTCATGCAGCCCAAACAAAGTTTGTTACTATTACATCAGTAAAAGAGTTGGATGAAGGAAGGCTAGTAATTGATATAGTAACCCTTAAAAAGGTAACTTGATTGAGAAAGGTTATTCCCTCATTTTCGTAAATGGTAACCTATTCTCATAAAACTATGATTCCTACAAAATAGTCCCCTTCTTCTAATCTTCCTAAGTAGGCAGAGACTACAACACAACCAATCACATTAAATGTACCTAAATGGATTCAAAAGATTCAGTGGGTATGATAGGGTAGGTATGATTTTATTATGGTGGATCAACCCATAGACAAGTTCTATTTCTATAAATAAACCAAGACTATGTAGAAGATCAAGAGGAAAACAATGATAGATGAAGGGTAAAATATAGAATTAGAGCAAAGGGAGGATGTGTTGTCTCTAACCAAAAGGATAAAAGTACTCCCCTCTAACTTGGGCCATTACTTATAAGATCTTTAATTTTTTTTGGATTTAGCTAGGGGATTGATAAAGGAAATGTTCAAAGGTTATGACTAGACCATGGGGACTTTGCAAGGGAGAATCACCATACAACATCTAAGGGACCTCATTGACTATGTTCAAGGAGCATCTCAAAAGTTGTATGATGTTATCCAGCTAATAAGAAGTGATGAGAGAGTTGTAACCCAAGTGGGGATATATGGTTCCTCTTTCTGATAAAATGAATAAAATGGAGAATAAACTCCTTTTATTAATCCAAAATATAAGAAGAATACATATGATCATCTAAATTTAATAACTTTTCATGATACAACATGGGCCCAAAATTATGTGGCTGTGAGAAGAGATGACCTAATCAAGTGCCATAAAGACATGTGAAATTTGGTGTTGAAACTCATTGGATATGAGGGGTAGGCCATTTCCATTTTTTGAGAGTTGAGGATCCATAATGTGATCAATTAGCAAGCAAAACTAGTCATTAAATCCATATTCAAGGATCTACTTTAAACTATAGTAAATAGTTTCAAAACAAAGATTGAAAGAAAAATATATAAAATGTAGGATGACTTATTACAATTGGTAAACTTTTCTAGAGGTAAATTCCTTAATACAAAGACTCTCTATGTGGAACTCAATATGGCATAGAAGATGAATAAAAAGTTAATGGATAATCTCCCTCAGCTCTTAAGAGATCCTTATTAGACTTAAAGGCAATATAAGTTGATTTTTAGGTGATCCATGTCCTCTACTTAAAAAGTCAATAAAGCAAACAAGATTATCAAGCCACTTTGCAGCCATAGGACACCTCAACAACACCTACAACTTTAGTATCTAGACCCACTATTATAGTAACTTTAACGACAAAAACTACCAATATGTAGACATCACCAAATGTAAATGCTTCATCATAGATAAATTCATTTGTCATCTTATGGTGAATATTGTAACTAAAAGTTTGTTATGATAGACTTATCTCCTATGAAATGTTAATGACATCTTTGAGCATACATGTCATACATGTCTCTTTGTGAGATATTTTAAATGATGTAAACTTTGAAAATGGCTTGTGTTATCAGTTGTTCCATCCCTAGATATAAATACATGTAACCTCCACATTTTGAAAGGAGGAGAAATTTTGATATTATATATATATATATATATATATATATATTTGTTGTTCTAAAATCTATGTTGCATTAGTCATTCTCTCTCTTTTATCTTTGTGTTATAGTGTTTATGCATTTTTATCTAACCAGTAGCTTAATTTCTTGATATATGTAATATAAATTTCAAGTAGCTTGTGATTAATTAGTATGGTTATACCAATAAAAAATATGCAATAATAGTTGTAGGTTGAGAGCTCTTGTTTTATTTTTTTAGGTTGATATATCATTGTCCTCCTATCTAATTATAATATGCTCCATCCCTACATAAGTCCAAGGAATGAAATATGACAAGATATTAGTTTAAGTATCATAATCCTAATTAAATGTCATCCCGCCAAACTCCACATGAGTATAGAAGCTATAAACATCATTCAAAAATCAAGGTTAACTATGTCACTAAAATCTTCCTGCACACCACTATCATTGTCCTCATATCTAAATTTAATTTGATCAATCCCCACATTAGCTAGTAAATCAACCTCTAGATTGGCCTCCCTATAGTAATGTGAAAACTTATATTTCTAGATTATAGAGATATCATCCCACACTATCTCAAGAATGCTATTTCAATTCTAGATTTACCCCTTTGTTCAGACAAGGATTGAATAACACCTTTAAAATCTCCTTCAATTTCCAACTTAGGTACATCACATTCAAGCATAAGACTTTATCCCATAATTAGCATTTGGGATTTAGTCACATTATTGGTCCCATTAAAAAACTTGATATATGTTTCTCTATTTAGATACCCACTATAATCCGTAATCACACACCCTACCCCAAATGCCTCTGGATTCCCTTAACAAGATACATCGAAATCAAGTGTGAACCACCCTAGATGAGCATCTTTCCAATCAAACCAGTCCTAGTTTTATTCATAAAATTTACATTTACATTTAAGATTGACCCATTAATAGGGTTTCAATACTTTTAATCTGTATATATGTTATTAATTTGTTTGTATAAAGGATCTTTTTGCCTTTAAATCTTCTAATTATTTTTGAAATATTTTATTATGAATTCATTACTATAAATTTTATTTTTTATGTTAAATATTAGTTTGCATCAAAAATATATACCATTATGTATATTAGAAGTATTAAATAATATATCTCATGACTATTTATTTTTCCTTGATCAATAATGATTTTTTGATGTTCATCTTTTTTTCCTTCAAGGTATCTCTTAGGAGTCGCCTTCCAAACATGAAAAGAGTGGATTTTTCCTTAAAGGTAGCTCTTAGGAGATACCATCAAGTTACCCATGAATTTATTATAAGGCCCTTAAAGGAATCTCATAATAGATACCTTGAATGGTGTTATTATACATTCAAGGGGATGTTGAAGGTATATTCTAGGAGATACCTTTCAAACATGAAAAAGGGTACCCTTGAAGGTATTCCAAGGCCCTTTAAAGTATGTTTTAAGTCACTACTAGGTGATACTTTAAGGGAATTGTAATACCATCAAGTTTACTCTTATGCATTTTTGAAATGTCTCTACTAGGAGATACCTTGAAGGGCATTGTTTTACCTTCAAGGGTTCTCCTAGTAGATACCTTGAATATGCACATGATTGAAATTTTATTTTAAGGAATATCTTAAGAGATATTTTGAATATGATTTTAATGCCTTTAAGGGTATCCTTATGCATTTACTAAATCTATATCCTTTAATGCACTACTGGGTGATCCTTATTGTTCCTTTTTTGGTCACCATTATCTTTTGATAAAAGAAGGTAGGGCTAGCCTAGCTGAGTTAAGCCAAGGTCCATTATGGGCTCAAGGTATAATCTAAGTCAAGTACCCAATATACTCTAAGTCAAAACATTTTAAAATCAAGTATTTATAGGTATATTTAATCTAATTAGAGGTGATTACAAGTCATTCTAATCTAAGTTAACTGAGTTGAGTTGAGTTGAGTTGCTTCCCAAGTCAAGTTGATTCTATATCTTAAGTTAAGTGGTCCAAGTCAATAACATTTTGTTATTATCCATTTTTTCAATATCATTTGATGGCACATGGAGATCTCTAGGCCCATCTTGAGATGGATAGTTGAATGAGACTTAGTCTATTTTTTCATTTCCTAAAATCCACATATCGATATTCTATAGCTCTAGGGCATGCTCAAAAGCCACTCAACATTTAGCCATTTACTTCAAATTTACCCTAGCGATCCTTATGTTAGTAAGGTTAGGCATAGTATTAGGTTAGTGTGATACTTATATGTGATTTAATCTTAGTGACCCAGATCTTTAGATCCATCTGTGCAGATTTGCATAGCCTTAGGTGAGTGAGATGATTCTAATTATTCTTGTAGTCTTGATAGTCTTATATTGATTAATATAGACACAAGAGTCTAATAGGCCTTAAGTGAGTGAGATAAACATAGGTGCCTTGACCCTAATTCATCATAGATAGAGAAGTTGTTGGAGATATTCAAAGTTTCATAAATGATTATAAATCATGCGGATGGACCACATGGTAGAGACCCCATAAAATGAGATATGCTTTAAACTCAATCATCAATTCATAGTCACAAATTTGATGTGTCATATATCTATTTAGGCCACCAAAGGGATCTAAATTGTTATAGGAATATTCAAACCTATAAAGTTCCAAACTCAATATTATGGACAATAGAATCATGATCAAATAATTAATTCTAGACATGGTTTTTAGGTTGGTATAAAAGCAACATTAATTACAATCATATTTTTACACCTAAAATGTTTAATTGAAATGTGGGATATTCAAAGATTAAATATTAGTTGTTCTCAAATAAATGAGAGAATAATAAAAACTAAACATTATAAGTTCAAGATGATTATCACCATGATTTGAGGATAAAGGAATAGTTGTCATTAATTTTATCCATCCATATTTGTTTGCATGGAAGAGTTACAGTTCCTAAGTCTCTTTTATCACACTTAATTCTTACAAACATGATGTAGTTTGTATTAAATAGATCAAGGGATTCTCACTACCTATGTAAGATAGGGTATTTAATTGCAAAACCATCATCCAAGTGTGTAATTTAAATCCCTACCAAACTTGACACTTTTTGTTACCTCTAGAATAGAATTCAATCTAGATTATGTTTGTTTCATTTCACATTTTAGTGAATTTGATATGTTATGTTGATGAATGTTAATGATAGTTTATTTCTTCCTTTCATTTATACTTTTCATTCATTATTTTATGTGAATTAGATGCCTTTCATAGGTCATCTGAAGTATATCATACAATTTATTATATTCAAGTGTTGCAGTATCATTAGCACCTATTTTTAGATAGCTTGATTGATCACCTTGACTATTGTGTAGTTGTAGCCTTCATATTGAATCATTTATGTGGAATAATTTATCCTAAAGTAGTTTAATTAGCATATAATCTATCATTCAAATAGTGAAAACATTAACATGTAGAGGATATACATTTGGTGTATCACGTACAGTTTTTTTCCCTATTTTTAGTCTTTTCTACCCCTTTTCCCTTGGAAAATGGTAGTTTAGTATTAATTTCAAGCTAAATCATCAATAGAGCTAGCCCTATCTAGATATTAACCTCACTAATCAGGAAACCCATAGCCTAGACGTGATAATTTCACCCTTGAGGTGTGAACAACTTTCCCAAGGGTGAAATTTAGAGTAATAATAATACATTGAAGGGCCTTATAATACCTTTAAACTCATCTTCAAGATATATCCTAGGATATACCTTTCAAACATTGACAAGAGTGGATATTTAATTAGAGTTATATCCTAGGTGATACCTTCAAGTTACCCATGAAGGTATTAAAGGCCCTTGAAGATATATCCTAAGAGATACCTTGAAGGGTGTTTTCATACATGCAAGGATATTTTGAAGGTATATCCTAGAAGATACCTTTTAAACATGCATACGGGTACATGTTGTCACAAAATATTTCATCATAGAGATGGTTTTTAAAGCCTTATCTATTATTTGGACAACATTAGATTACCTCTAGGCCTATGGGTTTCCTAAAGTAGAGGTGAACCTCTAGGTTTAAGGGATAACTCCCTATATTTCTCTTTACTTACTTATCACCTACACTACTTGATTACTTGGATGAAAAGGGATAGAAGTAACATGAAAATAAAATAATATAATGAGGTGATACACCAAAAATATCTCCACTAGACTATAATAAAATTTCACTAACAAACATGGCTCACAACACTAATTGTAAAATATTGAATTACTCTAACATTAGTATTTCAAACATGAAGGGGATATGTATTAAGCCACTCAAGGTGAGTGAACTAGATATTATATTGTAGATAGTAAGGCTAATCCTTACACTTAAATATAGACAAATTCACTTAAATATGCTTCATGTGACCTATTAGAGTGGGGGATACTTGGATCATACATGAAAGCGTTGAGATAAAGTAAGGATAGATACTAATCACTTGACCTTTCACTATACACCACTTCACACACTTAGACAAGATATCTTGTGAACTCAAAAATAGATTGAAAATATTTATTTAAAAGGTAAAATATAGTATCAAACTAACAAGGCTTCACTATACCAAGTGTGGATTATTTTCAAAAGCTAAAATGGCTTGCATTTATAGAACATGCGAGAGGAGAGAGAAGTGAATCTCAAAATTCATAAGAACAAGTGTCAAGATATGATAATTAGTTACATTTTAGGAGAATAGAGTTTTTAATATACAATGAATATCTTCTTGGACAAGTGTCCATATAAATCATGAAAAACTTTTCAAAATGGCATACAGATCATTTCGTTTCCTTGTTGAAACTACCTTCATGACAAGGCATCTCTTGACTAATAAAAACTTAAATAAGAAGAGATGACACATGTGTATTATCTTATGAGAGTTATATACAAGGTATGACAGTCATCAAATGTTTCCCTAGCTACTAGTCTTCTTCATGACACTTCTACTCACCATCTGTAGTCACATATTGGTATTTTAGGCATCATTCTTCACATGTGTCATCAATGTGACCTTAAATTTATCAACCAAATATATTTAAGAGGTTTTATGACACCTGTATATCACCCTTTTTTCTTCCACTCCATCATTCAAACCTTAAAAAGATCCCAAATCAAATTTCTCATCTTCTCACTAGGTAGTCACTATCTTTTCACTACCTATCTAAGATTACCTTTGATGAATGACTCAGCATATGTTTTTTATACACATATATGTGGTAATAAATAATATTTGAGAGTATTAATAAGTATCTATAGGAATAATAATATGTTTTTCACTCAAAAAATCAATCTTATACCTGCAAATAAATTAAAAACTTACAAAAAGCCTTGAATTTAGCTTATCCATAAAATTAGGGTATAAACCTATTTGGTGTCCAAGATAATAAGAGAGTATAAATAAGTCCAAATAAATTTATAGGCCAAACTACCCCTCCAAAATTCATCTCCTTGCATATTTTCTCCATCTAATCAAAACCAAGATTTTAGGTGGTTTTTAAAGGTTTTGATTCTTAGTGATAGTTCATAAAACTTGGATGTCCTACTCTTGAACCAATTCCATAAATTTGGAATATGTACCCCGCTAAACTACACATATCTCCTCTATTTTCCATGAAATGTGTCCATATAGGTATGAGCATTTGAATATGGCCTATCGAGCTCTTTCATGCATTCTTGGTACCCATGTCATGTTTTTAAGCCAATTTGACCCTTTTATGTTAATTTCCTATAAACCAAATGTTAAAAATTATAATAAACACATATTAAAATGTATTAAAATAGATTATAAATATATTTTTGTCATATAAATGTAGCTAGACCCTTGAAGGGCGTAGGTCTAGTTATAGGCCTAATTATGTTTGATCACCTAAGATTATCTCTAACTGGTTTCTCAAGACTATAAGGCCTCCTATATGATTTTTATACTTTATTTATCCTTTTTTAATAATAATTAAATTAATTTAATACTATTTACTCACATTTGTATCATCCACACAATAAACTTGCATGGTGGTCTTGACTGGGAGTGCCCTCTATCTGAGACATAACAAAGAGCATCTCCCATATTTTCTCAAGCAAACTGAGTCTATAAGAGGTTATATTAGGTCAGATGACCTTAT